>CAKAOH010041141.1:0-141698 GCA_916701665.1 Sebastiscus tertius | reverse complement strand
CTAGTCACTAGTCTAGTCTCTACCTGTACTTGTCTAGTCTTTAGTACTAGTCTAGTCACTAGTCTAGTCTCTACTTGTACTAGTCTAGTCTTTAGTACTAGTCTAGTCACTAGTCTAGTCTCTACCTGTACTTGTCTAGTCTTTAGTACTAGTCTAGTCACTAGTCTAGTCTCTACTTGTACTAGTCTAGTCTTTAGTACTAGTCTAGTCACTAGTCTAGTCTCTGCCTGTACTAGTCCAGTTTGTTTTTTCTGAGGGGGTCCATACACAACATGTCTACTGACCTGACCTCTAGCTACCTGCATTATTAAACCACATTACCTCTGTGTTGTGGTCTATTGTAGATCCAATCACTAAACAACCTACTGTTAGCTAGCCAACTTAACTTTATCTACTATATAATGTATGTATATATCTATATGACGTCAACGCTACATGTTTGAACACTAACAGATGTCTAACTCTACTGCTATGGTAACAAGGCTAACTGACGTTCTGTTGCTAACGTAGAGAACTAACTACCTTAGTAACGCATTGTCAGCATTTACTCAGGCGTGGCTAACTCGGGGTAACACTTCCGTAATATTCTGACACACGTATTACACTTATTGTTAACTCTTGGCAGTACAAAGGTTATGAATACAGATAGTTTTTGTGTTTAATTAAACTTACTTGACGCGGCAGGAAGGTTTAAACTGCGTAGATTCCAACATTTACATAACTACGGAGCACATAGTTCGCGCGTGCAGTTTGTATTGCAATGCATTCTGGGACAAGCGTCGTCACTGGCTGATAGCCTATCAGTGACAGGTAAACACACGTCACTTCCTGCAAAGGGAACATAGCATCTCCCTGAGAAGGGCCCTAAGAAGTCTATAAAAGTTAAAGAGTGACATATAGATATAAGTTGTTACTTCTGCGAATCACATCCTGAAACTTGCTCTCATTTATTCTGGTCCTGTAAATATACATGCGAATTGTGGAAAGATGTCAATAACTTTATACTTGTTAACATTTTCTCAGATTTTGCACTGTACTATAGAAATATTATATTTGGTTGCTATGATTACAGTGACAAAGACAGTAATGCATTTTTTTCTTATTAATTTAATTTTAATTCTCGCAAAGTTCACAAGTTTCGCAAATTTACCAAAAAAAAGCCTAACTTCTTTGTATTTATGAAAGAAATGGATCTATATCTGTCAATAATTTCTTCCTCACAAAACAAAAAAGCTATGAAAACAATGAATGTATGCAATATCTTTAAAGTTTTTAAGTGAAATTATTGTCATACTCTCGCATGGTCTTTCTTTTTTCTTTTTTTTTCTTTTATGTTGGTTTTGTTTCATTTCTGTTGTCCTTTTATGTTTGGCACAGCTCTTTGTTTATGTTTTCGCTATGCTTCTTCTGTATGTAAATGTTTTTAATGTTTTCTGCTGTTACTATGTATACTGCCATTTTGAAATAAAAAAAACCCCTAAGAAGTCTACTTTAAACTTCGACCGTGAACTAATGAACCTTTTAGAAATATTATTGCTACTTCTTTGGTCTCTTTTGACAATCTCTACTCCACTGTGTAAGAATGACTTAATTTACAGTCAAAAGTGGTGGAAAAATAGTTTGGATTCTGGCCAACCTCACAAGTTTCCTGCAGTTTGCTTGGAGTTATCTAATAATATTAATAATAATAAATAAGACTTATATAGTGCCTTTCAGAAACCCAAGGACGCTTTACAAAGGGGGCACACAAAATCATGCTAATAAATAAAACAGAGGAGAAACTATAGTTAAGTAATCAAAAATATCTAGATCAATCAAAGGCTCATAGGACAAAAGATGGTGTTCAGCCTATATTTTTCATGTTCAACAACCTTCTGTCACATATTTAAACCAAAGTCAAACCCATGTAAATGTTTTTCAGGTGACGTTTCACATGCAAATTCCAGAGCTGGGGTAGGACTGTCTCAACAAGCTACCCTCACTGACGCTGAGCAAGCTCAAGCAGGCTGAGGTTGACCTTGTTGACTATGGTAGGTCTACCATACAGACATTTTCAAGTAACCTTTTCAAATTCTTTTGTGTTCACGTGCAATTCATGTTTTAAAAACAACAAGTTAAGTTGATGTGAACCATCAAACAGCCCAGTGTTCATTGGTTGTCCATGTCATCATTACCTCAAAGTATTTCAAAAACCAAGGTCTACCTCTCATTGTTTTTGCAGACACAGACTGCCTCAGACAATGCAATAGCCTTTGCATTTGACAGTCTTTACAGGTTGGATAGCTACATTATTTTGGAGAATAATGCATTTGAGGTAGCCTCGTAGTTTAAAACAATATACAGCATATGGTAGTCCCACTAATTTGATTATTAAACCAGGCACATATACATGGCTACATTGGCCTACAGTCTCTCAAAGAGTACATGCACAGTCATAGTCACAGTCACAACATTATTCATTATTCGTATTCAACATTAATTATTATTAGTTATTCTCAGACAGATATCACTGATTGTTGTGTGTAGAGGTGTGTGTGTGTGTGTGTGTTTGTGCACAGTAGTGCAGCAGCGGTGTTGTCCCGGGTACTGAAACAGGAAGAGATGGAGACAGACAGACAGAAGAACATGTCAGTCTGCTGCGCTGTGCTGCGTTGCATAACATCAAAACTTCGAATATTTCTTACTGAAACTTTGAAGCCCAAAAAATGGTATTCGAGACAGCCCTACACAGCCATAAGCAAGCATTTGGGTTACGTAGATAGACAATGGTATGTAATCTTTATATATACAGGTCATGGAAGATATTTGAGAACTTCTCCATATCCATCCTTCCCTGTTCCAAAATGGTACACAATTTAATATACATTGGAAGCCAAGTGTAAACACATTTTATGTTATTTGTATATTTATTTAACTTATTTAAATCAAATTAATAATTTAACGATGTTATAAACTATTACATTTTACCTCTATGAGTCACATTAATCACAAAAGTTGCACCTTGTGTTTTTCTTCACTGTAGAAGCTCATACATCGATTTCACAGCACAAATGCCATCAATACAAAAGAAGTAATAAAATGTAAGAAATACAACAGCAGCACTATATAAAAACCAACATATAGGAAAGTCTCTTAATAGTTTTTTGGCCCACCACGAGTCTCGAGGACAGCTTCGGCCTCTGAGGAATGGAGGGGATAAACACCTTTATCCCTCATGTTGGTGTTTTGATGATTGTGGTGGGTCAGCAGCTCTCTAAAGTCACAGTTTAATTGACGTCCAACGGGGCACACACGTTTGATCAGTTCCTGTTAGTATAAAATGGTCAAATATGTTGATTTTCTTGTATACTTACTGCAAAAAAACGCTGTATACTGTATACAAGTAGTATGAAGCATCTAATAGGGACACAGCAACAGATTAGTTGGAAATTACACATTCTTTTGAAACTTTTTTTTTTACATCAATGCGCTCCTTACTTCTTCTACTGCAGAATAAGATAAACCAACATTGTAGGTTACTGCACACGTCACTTCAAACCACTGACAAAAATGTTGCACTTTAAAGCACTGCCAAAACTATTGTCATTAAAGGCAGAACAAACAGCAGAAGTTAGTCCTACAACTGTACAGTTTATGTGACTATATCCTACTACATCCTTCAAGTTGTGTATATATATATATAAAGTCAAACAGAGTTGCTCCTGCAGCTGACAGGCACGGAGATGTGGGACACTTCCATGTGCACGGTGGACATTGGGAAATGCTCACACTCTTCCTCTAGTGAGCTGCAGCGGCAGTGCAGGAACACCTCTCTCACCTCCTGCCGAAAGTTGGAGTTGAGGAAGCCGTAGATGATGGGGTTGATGCAAGTGGAGGACATGGCCAGCAGGTGGCAGAGGGAGAACAGCAGGTTGTGGTGGCAGATGGGCAGAGCCTCCTGGTTCCAGTCTGACACCACGTTGAAAATGGTGAGTGGCAGCCAGCAGAGAGCGAAGGCTGTTATGAGGGCGACCAGCATGATGTTAATGCGGCGGCTGTGGGCCATGCGTTGGCTCTCCGGGGTCCTGGCCCGGTCCAGCATGTCTTTTCGGTGGCGAAGGCGCACAAAAACTCTAACGTAACAGAGCAGGACCAACAATAGTGGACCGCAGTACTGGAACAGCAGGAGCCACGTGGTGAAAGCGAGCCTGTGCTGCTGGGATGGCCAGTGCTCTAGACAGGCCTCCATATGTGGAGCGGTGGGGACATAAGAGAAGAGGGTGCGGTATGAATTTGGATGAGATGAGTTTTTGTATGTGTAGGAGACAAGTTGAGATGGAGATACATTGAGATAAGCCTGAGGAGAGGCTTGGTGATAGAGTGCAGACTGGGGCAGGAGTACATTGGCGTAGGGCTCACTTGTAAGGAGCTGAAAGACCAAGAAAGGTGAGGAGGTGAAGCAGGCCAGAATCCAGATGAGAACGATCACCACGTAAGCCTGAGGAATGCTTGGTTTCCATCCAGCGGGGTTAATGATGAGCTGATGTCTTTCCATTGCGATAAAAACCAGAGAAAGCACAGACACTGTCACAGACACACACTGGATGAACGGCACCAGCCGGCACAACAGCGACCCAAATACCCAATGGTCCATTAGCGTGTATATGACAGTGAAGGGGAGGCAGAAGACACACACCAGGATGTCAGAGAACGACAGGTTGCAGATGAAAATGCCAGTGACATTGACTTTTTCCCTGCGACGGGCGATGATGCAGATGAGGCCGATGTTCCCCACCAGCCCCAGCACCATTGTCATGCTGTACCAGATGACCAGGCACGCTGTGAGAACAGAAGACATGGGGCACTGCTCATCGTGACCGAGAACAGCGAGGTCTGAGAGGAGCTGGGTCTTATTCCCCAACCACTCCTGCACAGACTCGTGAGTAGTCCTTCCCTCCTCCCATGGTAGGGAACGTGGAGAGGTGGAGCTGTTGAAGGGCAGAGGCAGAGCTGTCGTCGACGGAGAAGACTGGCTCTCGTTACCAGTCAAGGACATCTCACCAGGACTTCAGTGTCGCCAGCCCCCAGGATCAAACTGTCCATCCCAGCCCTCTTAAAACAGGCATCTGAGACAAAAGAGACAGAAAGCACAGAGAGGGAGACAGAAAAACAAACAGTAATCACTTGCAAGCAATCCCTCTTAATGGTCAAAGGATTTGTTCATGTGGAAGTAATACTGTTGTTTTGAGAGAAGCAGAGAGTGAAGGAAAGGCAAGAAGTGGATCTTGTGGCTGAGGAGGAATAAAGCTTGGGAAAGATGCTATGTGTGAGGACTTCTTTCTATTTAAGTCACTGTGAGATTAGGTTCAAGAAAGCATTGTCATTAAAACATGCCCTTATGTTCTATCTTTAGCTGTGCTAGTGGCGTGGCTGTTGGGGTGGCAATGTCAGTTTTACCACCCGGTTGCGGACTGTTATCAGGCCATTAAATAGGCGTTACCGGTTGCTATAAGCACCATAGATGTGGGTCAATAGAGGCTGTTGAGACAACACTGGTTTATCTCAACAGATGTTTAATGGATTGCCATGGAATTATATTTTATTAGTTATTCATGGTTGCCAGAGGATGAATTGCAAACATTGTAAACATGAGTTTATGGTCTCAATTGCTAGTTTCAAGTCCTCTTAAATGCAGCATGATGTTCATTTAGTAAAGTATGGTCCCATTTACAGTCAAATAAACCATAAAGCAGGGTATGCTGTAAAGTCTTGTTTACTTGTAGTTGGTCTCATTTTGTGTGTTTCTTGTCCACAAAATACATCAATGTAATAATGTTACACGCCATAATGAGGTAGATTATGAGACACTTTAAACTTTTTACACAGTTTATAATGTGCCAAATGTGATTATAATGTACACAAGGTCATTTTTTTGCTATAGTTTTAGTATTTTGTACTGAGCAATACTGCAGTTGCACAGAGTAGTTTCAGTTCTTGGTCTTAACAATAATTCTCTTTCTTCTTTACACATCTTAAGATCTCAGACTTGTCAGTTCTCCTCCCACAAATTAATCCTCCAGTCAGGTTTCAACACTGAACATAATAGCTTAATGACAATAAAATTACTGTGCATACATTTTGAGCAGTTCTGTATGTTGAAGTGAAAGGGCACGACATTGTCACAATCCTAAAAATGGATTGGCGCTCTCTTCCCCTGAAACCTCTCCCGTGTGCTGTGAAAACCAGCATCGCGAAGAAAATGAGCCTGTCATTTTCCATTAACGGCACACACACACTTAGCTATCAGTCACTTCACACTGCATCATTACTAACCTACTCTGTCAGTGTGTTGAGTGAGCTGCAGGCGGGGTGCTACAACATTGATCATCCTTTGTTCAGGGAGGGGAGGGGAGGCAAGTGCAATGTCACCAGTAACCAGATGTAACAGAGCGGAGGGACCACAACCACCAGCAGAAGAAAAGGGAGAAATGTCCCTTTAATAAGCATTATGTAGGATGCACATCCAGCAAGTAGGTGTGTAGTTATATGATTATCCCCTTTCCAAAGCAAAAATCTCTCCAGGATAAGGAACACTGTGACCTGGCACCGCTCTGTCCATCAAATTCTTCTTTTCTGCCTCAGAGAAGTGTCCTCCATCTCTGAGAAAATAGTGACAGTGTCTCTGACAGTGAAATGAGAGACTAGCTGACTAGCTGTCATTTTTCCTTGAACCAGACTCACCTCTCTTTTGTGTTTTTTTGAGAGCAGTCGTGATGTACAACAATGCATTTCCATTTATTCACCTACACTGTCAGCAATGTTTCTGTGGTAGCTTATGATTTTGCCACACTGCATGACAATTTCACTTATTCTTTATTTGCCAAAGATTCTCTGCCATGTTAAGATGCATCTCACACAAGTTTCCTTGTAAAATATGTTTTTGTTTTAGGTTTGGAAACTTCATGAGTAGAATATAAAGGTCTGTACTGTAGGTACAGTATGAGCAATCCCAGAGCGTGTGACAAGAGGATTTGCTGGTAATGAATTCAACAATTATACTATAAATAAACGTGTGAAAATGGAAATCACTAGGAGACAGCTTGCACATATGTGCTTGACAGAGAATCAAAGAGAAAACCTCTAAATCCCCCTCTGCGCTGTCACTGATTGAAATCTATTCATATAAAATGGGTATTTTAAAAGATGCTTTGTGGATTCAAAAAAATCCCCCTTTTTGTTATAAGCTTTACAGCAACCCACCAGTTAAGATGACCACTTACTGGAATCTGGTGGTTGTGAATTCATTTCACAACCACCAGACTATTCAGAATCAATTTTCTCTCCTCCTGCCTGTGGAGGAGCAGGATAACAGGCGCTGTATTGTGCTCAACCTGACATGATGACCCAAGCCTCATTATTGCTGGGAGTGTCAAGAATTGTGGGTGATACCTCCCAAGACATTATGACTATGAATACAGTCATGAGATGGGACTTCCACACAGTATGAAATGTTAATGCATGCATTTCCATGTTTTTTTCTCTCAGTTTTCCTGCTGAAATTGGATGCATATTCACAGAAATGCCATCTGTGGACTGCTATTGCAAAAACATTTGCAATGGTAGAATGAGACAGTACACCTGCGTATCTGTGGACACTCATCTACAAGCTGACAACATGCTGTATCATTAATTTTATAACTGATTAACTAAAAAAAAAAAGGCTGACTTTCCCTGACAAAGATCATTATTGTGTGTATAAAATAAAGCACTCACGTGGTTGGTTGTTTCTGTGATGCCAAGGTGACAGAGGAAACGATGCTCTGACCAGGTGTGAATCCACAGAGAGGAGAGTTGGAGAAGGAGCTGAACATCACAACCACCCAGAACGTTTCTGTCATAGACAACAGGCTGAGGGGAGCACCACCGCCGTTATTATTGGGCTGTTAGAGCCCTTTGGGTGCCAGAGACCCTCTGAGTGCTGGGCTCTGCTGTCACGCAGTGGTGGTTTTATTCAATTACATGCTGGAAATGACACCTGCTGTAAGTGCTGTTACAGAAACATGAAGCAGGCAAGAAGAAAACAGAACTGGAGAAGATTTTTTTTTAGGTTTTATCTTTATTGCCAGGCACATTTAAAACATGACATGCAGGTTGATTAGTGTGTGTTTACTGGTAATTTATTGTATATGCACCCCCTGAACTAGTTGATGAAATATGAAACATAAAAACAACCAGTTTGGACATCATTTGTCACTAAAAAGTAGGGGTCAAATTGTGGAGAACTCAGAGGGGGTTACACTCTTTGGTCTTGTCTGACTTCATCACCACCTTGGCAGAGCAGGTCTCCTTATTTACAACCAGCTCACAGTCGTCAGGAATGTCTACTGTGTTTGCATCAGGGACCCTGAGAGATAAAAAAGAAAAAATTAAAAGAAAAATCAAACAATCTCAAAAGGGTTTTGCACAAATTAGGGACTGTACACAAATTATAAGGGATGGATAGAGGGTCAGAAAAGGGGCCGGTTATTGCATTTTCTTTCTCTTGGTAAAAGGAGGGGAGTCTTTCTTTTGTGTGAGAGCAGGGGATTGTGTTTTATTATTCTCTTTTACTTCAAATATATATAGGTCAACAATCCTGTGTCTGTATCAGAGCTTTATTATTCCCATCACGATACGATACGACCTTTTAAAACGGTTCAGTTTGTATTGGGAGACTCTGTATCACAATCAATAAGTAGCTAATTGGACCAATATGTCAGCAAATCAAAGGTGTAATGTGATAAATCAAATCATGAAAATCTTACTTGCTACAGCAGTCCATGCCCTCCTTTGTACAAGAGCAAACTATGCAGTCTCTGACCCATTCAGTGCCAAAGTCATGCTGCTTTCCGTCCTTATCCACACACCCTGTATGTAAAGAAATACAACCACGGTTCAGAGGAGCTGTTGAACCACTTGTCACGCTCTGATAGGCAGTGGCCGACTGGGTGTGAGTGTGTATCGATGTGTACATAGGTGTAATTTTGATCAATTTTGAGTCAGCTGGCAGGTGTTAAACAAACACACAGCAGCTGGATGATGCAAGATGGAAATTGGCTCACCTTTTGGAGGGTTGTTCAGGTCTTTCAGCACCAGCTCCTCGAAGAAGCAGTCCGAGTGACACAGGACAACCAGTCCCAGCAGACACACAAACACGTGGAGAGAAGCCTGAAAGAGAAAAGAAAAGACATCTTTAAACATGGTGCATATTTTACAGTCTCTGTAGTGTATCTATGCCCTCATCATCCTTTTAAGATCTTCTAAACATCGAAAAGAAATAAGTAGCTTTTATTCATGCCTCTTTTGTCTCATAATGGTCGAACAAACAACACCCAACCCTTTTATGTGAGCAAGACTAAAAGCTCTAAAAGGAAGAAAATGAAGGTATTTACATGTACAGTATGTTAAGTGTTTAGTCATCACTCTAAATGGTCTAGTTTTACACAAAAGGGCACTTTTATGATTAAATTTCAATGCAAAATACATTTTGTCTGTAGCATACTGCATGTAACAATAATGTCATTTAGTCTGCAGAAGATAGATTTGTAAGGATTCACGGTTTACCTTAAGTAAGACTAAGTAGTCTTTTAGAGCACTTAAGGCGAGACACTACAGGTAAAAACATGGTTTTTCATGCACTCGTCAATTTTGAGATTTTGGGCTATTTTGCTTCCATAATGTCTTCTTTCAGACTAGTGGAAAGAAAACAACCAATATACACATTTAGGTGTTTATTTTACTACACTTTGTCTATTTACATCTGTAGATTTCTCCTAAATTCACCCAAATGTAACATTAAATAATGCTCATTTGCATATTTAAACATAACATTTCAGAAAACTTGTAATATAAAAGATAATTCATAAATGTAAGTAATGAACTGGGGAAGTTTCATGGTGGTATCACCTGGGGTGTCTCCCCTTAAATTATTTGCCCCTTTTCTGCAGTATTTGTGTAATAATCTTAATCATTATGTGAAGAGGAATCACCATTGACATTATTTACTAATGCACCACTTCTGTTGTTGATCTTACTTGCTGATTTATCTTTTACCACCACCACAACTACTACTAGAAACAATAATAATAATATTAATAATAATATAATAAATGGTGCAGTGGAACTAAAATTAAATCCTGTAGGAATTGAAGGTAATAACGCTTAACTGTGCACTCTAGTTTTACTTAAATTATAAAGTACACTCTGACAGCAATGATGTCTTTAAAGTCTAATGCATTCATATCTACATTTATGTAGCATTTTTTTTAATTAAAAAAAGAAAGTCAATCACAATTCAAGACCTGAGTCTACAAATATAAGTCTGTGTCTTTATTCCCATAAGCTTTACATGTTCATAGCTCCCCAAATTTAAAAGTGTAAAATACGTACCATTCTCAGATGTGATGGAAGCTGATGTGTGTGAGAACTCTCTAATGGAGGCTTTATATTAAGGTGTGTACCGCTGCATATCTGTATTGATAATATTTGAGTAGAGAAGTGATTCTAATCAAATATTTGTTTTAAGGTGGGGAAGAGTATCGGGTAGGTTATGTTAATATTAAAGCCACACCTCAATGAATCATTCCACGATAGATACTGTATGTTGTTTTTAAAAACTCACAAGAAATATGGATTTCTAATAATATTTAAAATTGATTTTATTCAACAAATGCAAAAAGAAACACATTAGTTAAAAAGCAGCCAAGGAAACAGTCAGTCTGAAATATAAACACTGTTTTCCTCATCTGTAAACCTTTATTGCTGAGCCAAAAGGCAGAGATAGATTACTTGCATTGCAAATAAAGCCACAAATTGTAAACAATTATTAGTTTGGATCAACCATGACGTAGTAAACAATATACTTTTTGAAATGTATTATCCAAAAAGCCAGTCTTTGTACTGTGCAACAGAGGGGAAAACTCTGGACAATAACGCTTCGACAAAATCCATCTCCATACATTTCTATACTCACATAATTAACAATCTGTAAAAAAAACAAAAAACAAACAAAGTATCAAATTAGGATAAAGAACAATTAGGATAAAAAATTGAACATTGCAATAAATGTTCAGATATTTGGTTGACTGGTGACATTATCAAATACAACAAAGCTTTAGAGTTCACTTTATAAAGTATAAATTAAAAGAAAAACAGTGACTGAGAGAGAGCTCTTTCAGTAGAGAACAGGAAGGGTTTGCTACTTTGGTAGTAGTTACCAAACAGGTTTCAAATCTACCTTGCAGCAAAACAACGTGTAAACTGACACACAAAAAAGTGACGATTATGGTATCAACCTGCATCACAGCTGAGTGAAGCCTGATCAGGTTTCTACTGTAGATGTTGAGTGAGACTAACAACCCAACCCACCAGTGAACCTTAAACATCCCCGAAGTGGAACGATAAAAGTGATAAAATCAAAGGCAAATAAATCTAAAACAAAAGTATCCGTACCTGCAGCTCTTACTGTAGGCCCCATAATAACCCACATTTCTTTGTTTTACCTGGCAGCATTGTGCAATTAAATTTAAAGGAATTGTTCAACATTGAGGGAAAGAAACTTATTTGCTTTCTCATCTAACTTTCAGCAAGAAAGCAAACAAGCATATTTCTCAAAATCTATTCCTTTAAGCATGAGATTAGTTGACGAAATAAAAATCCTCCATTTATACAAAAGAGGGGAAAAAACTCCCACATAATAAACTTATGACCATCCAAAGATAAGAAGCACCATCTCAAGTAAAAAGTTTCTCCTTCAGGCTTTAGTATTACAGTCCATGCGTGTTGCAGCTGCTGATCTTTGGAAGCGTACTCTTCTATCCAATCAGAGTCTTCATGAAGGCCGGTTTGCTGAAGGGCCAGTGATACTGGTTGGGGACGGGCCCGTTCACATTGCACTCAAAGAAGGAGAACATGGGGAACCAAATGCGCGCCCTCCGGCTGTGCTGGTAGGCTCGGGTGTTGGCTAAGGTGTGATAGTAGAGGAAGAGGCGGGTGGTGATGTAGAAGGCGATGAACACGTCGATGGAGTAGTGCTCGTGAGCTGCCAGGATGAAGAAAATCCCAAACAGGTTTAACACCCAGGAGATGGTGTGGATGAGATTCCAGGTCCGTGGAGTGTCTGAAAGGAAATATAGTGATAAATATGTTTTTTCCTTATTGTCAACAAATCCCATGAAAAGACCAAAACCAACAGTAAATTGATCCCACTAACAAGTATTATTTGTGTCCGTCCTGCTGCTGTAAATACTGACTTGCGCAGCAAATGTGTATTAATTCATGGCTGAAAGTAGTCCCCACCAAACGCTCTATTTAGTCACTAGAAATTACAGTGCCCAGCATATCCAAAGTCTGATACAGCTAATTCTTCTGTGTCATCCAAAAACACATTAGTGAGAGACATTGTTCCTCCGTTATGATGAACATGGGTGCTCCTTAGTACACCAAATGTGCATTAATCCGCAGCTGAAAATAGTCTCTAACAAATGCACTATTTATTCTTGTTTGCAAAATATTTGCCAAAATCTACAGTGCCCAGCTGTTTATGGAAATTACTTAGCCTTTTTTTCAGCCTTCGCGCTGGCGACAGCCGAGGCATTATTTTTTCGGATTGTCCATCTGTCCCGTCCTGTGAATGCAATATCTCAAGAATACGTGGAGGGAATTTCTTCAAATTTGGCACAAATGTCCACTTGGACTCAAGGATGAACTATTTAGATTTCGGTGGTTAAAGGTCACTGTGAACTCACGTCCGTCCCATTCTTGTGAACATGATATCTCAGCAACGTCTTGAGGAAGTTTCTTCAAATTTGGCACAAACTGATTCGATTTTGGAGGTCAAAAGTCACTGTGACCTCACAAAACACGTTTTTGGCCATAGGTCAAGAATTCATCTGCTAATTATAACAATTTCACACACATGTCTAACATGATAAAATGATGAAGTGATGACATTTTGGACAGACATGGATGTAAACTGCAACTTGACTGGTTGGCGGAGGCATACGACCATGAGGCGGTAATTCTACTTTAAAAATTAAACTACACATTTGTGAGCAATTTTTTAAAGATTTCTTCCAATATGGAACCAATGGGATTGGGTCTGAGAGCTGCAGACAGAAGAGGGAAGTCAGAAAGTCTTGAGAGACGGACTAAAACATTATTGGTTTTGATCTTTTCACGGGATTTGTTGACAATAAGAAAGCAAATAGCATAATGTCAGCTTTATCCTTTGACAAATATCACACACACATTCTGTAGTTGGCAAACAATAGCATTAACACTCACATTCAGTCACAAAAAAGTTGAGCAATGTGATGACAACAGTGTGTCCACTGAACATGTAGTCTCCACACGTTTGGACGCCAGTCAGAGTCATCCCAAACCCACTCCAGATCAACAGCGCCCTCTGTATCTTTCCCCAGGAATCACTGTATGTCTGAGGAAACAAAAGACACTCGTTATCAGTCACGCTGTGAATCATAGTGGCAGCTGTTCCTCAGTTATCACGATGGGAATGCTGAGTCAAGAGTAAACTGCAAGGCTGCCAACGGCAACAAGAATTACAGGCTGCTCCAGAGCTCAAAATGACAAACTTTATCTAATCTGCACATAATCACATGAGTGCTTCCCACCTTACTGGCACACTTGAGATGCTGCCCAGGCACAGAGAGCGAGGTGACAAACATAGTGCAGCAACGAAGCAAAAACACAGTTCCCATCAAAGAACACAGCCGTCTGAAGAGAATGGACCTGAAATAGAGACAAACATCCACAATTCATTCTTTCATATCCTCCATGCATTCAGATAAACCATGTGTTTTTGCTGTGATGTTGATGATGGTGGACTACCTGTGTTTGTGGAGGAGCAGGATCAACAGAAACATGTAACACAGGATGAGGCCACAGGCTTCAGCCATCGCAAAAGCCCAAGGGATTCTGGGAACACTGTCAGAGTACAACAACATGTGTATCAGTGTGCAGATTAGATATGAGTGCAGGAGAGTATGAGTGTACATGAACTATGGAGTCTGCTCAACATGCAAATATACCTGTCCAGAAATATATCAGGCAGTGGTGGGTACGTCCTCATGTCAGGGACACGCTCATGCACGATGACCATGACAAAAGATGTGAATCCAAACACAAAAAACACATATATGGAGCTCATGATCGTCTTCCACACCTCCGGGTCCAATCTGCCAGCCAGGTGCTGCCTGTACCTCCCGTTGGAGTGTGTGTGAAATACTGCAGCTCCTGAGCCGTATCCAGATCTGTCACCGTTCCTCAGCCTCAGCTCAGTCCCGTTACACAAGCGATCACCTCCGTTATACCGCCTGTCAGCTCCGTCACGGCTCCACTCGCCCCCTGCGGCGTCCAGCGAGAGCCTTTCTGTGGGCCGGAGACCCAACTCCTCCAGCTGAGCCTGGTTCTGTCTCTGGAGCCGGCAGAGGGCTATGGTCAGCCTCTTGATGTCTCCCAGCACGGTGAGGCCCAGCGGAGGCCCGCGCAGGTCGGCCTCGGTCAGAGCCAGCAGGCTGGGGCCGTCCAGGCGGTGTTGGGCGCACAGTAACTCCACATACTCCCCGAAACCTCCCTCCTGCAGCCATTGGGCCACCTGCTTACAGCTCCAGGTGCTCACTCTGTCCTCTGGTGTCGCCATGCCCCTGCAGATATAGACAGGTACAGTGTTAGGTCATGTAGAGCTGGACGAAGATGGAAATCACCTCTTTCTCCACTCTCTCTTGATTTCATCACTGTCTTTATCAGTCCTGTTGTTTGAATGTAAAACTGCCTGAAAGCTACCCATTGACATTACTATACAATTTGCATACTATTGATCACAACCATTTGCCCCAGGGCCACAACTAATGATTGTTCTAACTATTGATTAATCTGCAATCTGATTAATCTTATTCCCTCAATTAATGAATTACTTGTTTGGTCTATTAAACATCAGAAAATAGCAAAAAAAATGCCCATCACAGTTTTCCAGACTCCAAGATGACATCTTTAAATATCTTGTTTTATTAAAAAAACAAAACTGTTTACACGGTGTTATAAAACAGAAAAAAGCAGAGCAACTCATCACAGGGAGCACGAACAACCACATTTCTGCTTGAAAAAGGAGCAAACATTTAATCAGTTATCAAGATAGTTGCTGATTCATTTTCTGTCAATCAATGAATTGACTGATCGTTTCAGCTCTAAAATGACCTATACTGTCATTTGTAACTTACTTACTCACAGCCAGCGTGTGTATCTTCAAGCTCCCTGTATACAGTACTAGTATACAGCTAAACAAAAGCATATATCCACAAAGGATTTGAGTTATTTCTTCAACAGGCTGCAACAAATGATTATTTTCATTATTGATTGGTCTGTCAGTTATCTTTAAAAACTAATTGAGTAATAATCATTTGGTCAAAATGATCATCACAATTTCCTAGAGCCCAAACCGATGTCTTCATCCAACAGTCCTTAAACCAAAAATTATAAAATCTACAATATTGAAAGGATTAGTCAATTGTCAGGAAATTTATCTGCAAGTATTTTGATAATCAATTAATAATTGTAGTCATTTTCAAGCCAAAACTCCAAGCAATCTATTGTTTAAGCCTCTAAAACGTGCTTGTTTGTGCTCTTATTCAACGTTGTTATTACATCCCTGACAATGACTGTCAGTGTTAAGTATGCACTGACATGCTGATCCACATAAAGCCGGCCTGACTCAAACCAAAACAGGAATCCATCCTAACCTGAGTGTGAACATCCTACCATAGGTGTCATTTCATAATAAACAAAAAACAGTGAGTCACTAACCATCCACAAAACAAGCAGTGTGAGTAAGTTCCTCTCCCACAGACAGACAGACGGACTCAGGTGCTGATCAAACACTCTTCTTTGCTCTGTCTTTTCCTCGTTTTTACCCTTTGACCCTCTGATAATCTCGCCACAGCGCCGCTCTCCCTGTCCTCCAAACTGCTCCAAAGGTCTGCGAGGCTCAACCAACACGACGGTCAACTACTGAACGTGAGCGATAGTCTACAAACATGCTGACTGGACAGCAGATATAGACTTAAAAATGACCTGAGTAAGCAGCTTTCAGTTATCAGTAATACACAGGACAGCAATAGGTTTGTAGGGAGGTATTAAGAGTACTACTATGATGAGATATCAATAAATGCTCATACAAAAGGAGCCAGTATTTTCATAGCTGGCTAGTATTTAAACAGTTACAGTAATTGCATGAACAAAATTAAACACTAGGTCTCGTCTGTGATTACTTTCTACATCTGGGAACTATATTCAATTTTAGGGCAGCAAATAATGATTATTTTCCCAATTAATCAATTATTGATTGAGTCTGTAAAACCTCAGGATCACAATATCCTAGACCCAGAAGTGACGTCTTTAAATTGCATCAAAATATTCAGTTTACTGTAAAACGAGAAAAGCAGATAATCCTCACTAGAGCTGATATGATCAGTTGATTAATCGATTACCAGATGGATAAAAAACTATTCTGATCATCGATTAAACCATTTATTCGAGTGAAAATGTCAAATATTTGATGGTTTCAGCTTTTCCAATGTAAGAATCTGCTGTTTTTTGTTGTCTTGTATTAAAGTAAACTGATTAATAGATGAATAAAAAATAAAAAAAAGAGCAGATTAATAGATAATAATTTTTAGTTGCAGCCCTGATCTTCATATTTCAAAAGCTGGAACCATCAATGAAAAGATACTTCAACAATTTTCTGTTTATCTACTAAATCAATTAACTGTTTATGCTTTATTCAAAGTATTGTCAGTATTGTGATACAAGACCAAAATATAAGGTGAAATGTTAACACTATAATATTATCATACATCTTAAACATTATATTACAGTCAAAGATTTAGATATGAATTAAGTTTTATTGTAACTTACTTGAATGTATTTAAGTCATTTCTCTTGGTATTCCCACATTACTCATTTTTTCTGAGTGTCACCCTTAGTCACACCAAAGATGACATCACATGATTGATGGCAAAACACTGGAAATTACATTTTGTCAATAACCTCCCAATGATCATCACACCAATTAAAGTTATACCATCCATTATGCAGATCATATGGTGGCTGGCTGCCAGTGAGGAGTCCATACACCTAACAGGACAATCAAATCCAGCTAATCAGCTGATCAATACTAAATATTTACACGTCTGAAACCTAAAGCAACTCACCTGGGTAGCTGCTGCTTCGTTCCCTCAGTGAGAAACAGGTTATTTTTAACTGGCCTCTAGATTTTACTGGCAACATCCTGAAGCTTCTCTGGGCCGAGGCTTTACTTGGGGATTCATAAGTGCTGTGTCAGCTAGTTTGGCTGGCTTACAGTGACACACAGCTGTGAGAGAGAGAAAGCCCTTCAGTGTGTGTGTGTGAGAGACACTGTTTGACAAAGGGCTCATAGTCTGATCACCACAGGACCATAAAGCCAACGCCAGACTGCTACATTTCAGCATTAGTTCAACTCTGAGCCACTAAATCACATTTCTATGGTGGTGTGGAAAAGTTTCAACACTATTTTCATCACATAAACATGAAGGAGAGGGGCACATGTGGACAACAACAACTCACAGGAAGTACATTTAGTAGTTTAAAACTTACTTTAAAGGATGATATGAAACAGTAGTTGCCTCTCTTACCATAAATCCACTGTCACTGTGCTAGCAGAGGGCGTAGATGAGCTGTCTGTCTGGGGTGTTTCATGGTCAATATGCTTCTGACAACTAGGCAACACCTAACAGGAAGAGACAATGATAAACAACACCAGTAAAGAAGAGCTGGTGGGCTCATGTAGGGCTGCTGGTGAAAGCACACTGACATCTGCTGGACATGTTTGGGTAAAACTAGCATCTATTTACAGGTTTCTCTAGATTTAAAGAAAAAAAAAAGTGGATTTCATGAACTATTTGGTTTGAAATTGAAAGCACAAGCACAAGCAGTGATTTTCAAACCAGTAATGTAATTATAACCACATTTCCAAGAGTGAGAGTCTGTGCCAAACTGCTTCCACCTGTTTACGTCAGTCAGAGGCTGCAGAAACCAGAGCATAGGCAGCAGACAGCAGCGTGATTTAGTTTTAGGGGAATAACAGAGTACATTACACTTTATAATCTTAGAAATGGCAACAAGACAACCAATCTCTGAGGTGAGATGTGAAGAGCAGAGAAACGTCAGCGACACAGACCCAGAAAAGGAGGAAAAGTGCACAGAGGATCCAAAGTGGGAGATCCCGTCTCTCCAGGAGCTGGAGGAGGTTTTACATTCAGCTCCACGCTCCTGTCGCCACGGAGATGAGGTGTGGCCCAACCTGTATCTGGGGGACATGTGAGTCTCTTATCTCTCTCTTAATCCTTAATTAAGTTCATCTAGATATGTGTCTGAATTGTGCATCAAATGTGCTATGTGTGTGTCAGGTTCATGTCTCACGACAAGCTCGGGCTCTGGCAGCTGGGCATCACTCATGTGCTGAATGCAGCGCACGGGAAAATGTGCTGTAAGGGCAGCGATGATTTTTACGGAACCACGGTGAAATACTACGGCGTCCCGGCAAATGACCTGCCAACATTTGACCTTTCACCTTTTTTCTACCCTGCTGCTGAGTTCATCCATCAGGCGCTGACGTCAGGAGGTACCGCAAGCTGCCACATTAATGTTTTCAGAAGTGACATATCTGTATTTTCAGTGTCTTTTATGATGTCCAGCAATGAAAAACATAGAACGTCCGCACACTTTAGCTCCCTTTAAGTGCAATTTATTGGCACATCTTAGTGACGTTTCAAGATGTCACTAACTAAGATGTGCCAATAAATTGCACTTAAAGGGAGCTAAAGTGTGCGGACCTTCTCCTATGTCTTTCATTGCTGTCTTCTACTGGTCCAGCACCGGCCTACTACAGTTCTGGATGTGTGCGACCACCTTCCATTGTTTGTTTTATGATGTCCAGGAAAGGTGTTTGTGCACTGTGCTGTGGGCGTGAGTCGCTCGGCTGCGTTGGTCCTCGCCTACCTGATGATTCGCCACCACCTCAGTCTTCTGTCCTCTGCGCGCTGTGTGCAACAGAAACGCTGGATTTTCCCAAACAGAGGCTTCCTGCGACAGCTTATAGCCCTGGACCAAAAGCTGCGTGACGAAGAAGGGTTGAATGAGCCATAATAAAACAAAGCGAGGACTAATAAATGCATAGAATTGTCCTCCTTTAGTCTGCAGAGGTCAACGTCCTCATTCACACCAAGCAAGGCTGTCTCCATTTGTACCATTTACTGTATGTAGACAGTTCAACTGTGTCCACCCATCCCCTCCCTTGCCCTCTCCTGATGTGACCTCAGTGGTGACAGAGAAAGTCCCTGTCTGTCTTTTTCCTGCTTGACCTTTTGACATCCGTGAACAGACCAATCAATGCAACAGCAACGTTAAATAACTCTACATCCACTCAGAGAGGACTCTCTGAACACAGAGAGCTAATTTTAGGAGGCTAGCAGCATTCAAACAGCCACCTGCTGTCGTCTCTCACTGAGCTGCAGACTCTGGTGGTGGTGAGAGGACGGACGGTGGACACAGAGAGACAGTTTGTTGGAGGAGCTCTCTGTGTCGGAGAATGTCAGGAAGCAACCAGCTACCGGACCTGGTTGTCATTAAAGAACTGGAGCTCATCTTGGATTCCTGCCCGCTGGAGCTCACACCAGTGGATGAAGTCTGGCCCAACCTGTACATAGGAAATGTGTAAGTGTCTTGTGTTTGTAGAGTCTGTTGCAGAAACCTTCATGAGCTCCGCAAGAGAGAAATTGATCCGTTTTATTAGCTTGTTAAAGTACAGAACCTGTGTAACCTCTTTATTCCCCTCGTTCGCCTCTCTTTTTTGTGTTTCTTTTAGGGCCGTGGCACAGAACAGAAAGAAATTACAGAAGCTCGGCATCACTCACGTCCTGAACGCAGCGCACTCCAAGCAGGGCAGCATCGGTGACCAGAGTTTTTACGGGAACACCTGCGTTTACTTTGGCATCCCAGGAGAGGATTCAGACCGCTTTGACCTCAGTCAGTACTTAAAACCTGCAGCTGACTTCATACATAAAGCCCTGAAGAGCAAAGATGGTACAGTATATGAATGTGACACCCATCGTCTTATTTATGTTTTAGCTGTTTTATATTTTCTCTGTTTCCTCTCTTATTCTCCATCCTGCTCTACAGGGAAAGTGCTGGTGCATTGCATCATGGGTATGAGTCGATCGGCCACTTTGGTCCTGGCTTACTTCATGTTGCGGCAGCGTCTCTCACTCAGAGACGCTCTGAGGCGCGTCGTCCCAAAACGAGCCATTTACCCCAACAGGAACTTCCTGTCTCTCCTCCTCAAGCTGGATGAACAGCTGACATTCAAACGGAGGTTGTGTCCTCTCCTCTGACATCTCTCTTTTCACCTCCTCTAAACCTTCTTCATCGCATTAGACCTCTCTCTTTCCATGTTTTACACTCCACTCTAATCAGTACGGACAATATCTGTAAATAATACTATCAGAATGGGTATGATGTAGTCAGAGGTGTGAGTTTGACAGTGGTGAACATTTAAAGTCCAGCTTTTTATTCCTAAGGTTGTCTACTTTTCATGCAGCAATGGTCATATGCTGTGAAATATTGTAAATATCTCAGTGTTCTATGTCATATTTGTATTCAACTGTTACCAGTCTGTGCTTTGTAAATACAGCTTTATGACTTGTTGTGAATATCCATTAAAGACATTTTATGATATTACATATTTCACCTCATTTTTCTCGCAAGCCAATCAGAGCAGACTGGGCTTTTTCGGGAGGGGTCTCAAAGAGACAGGCGCTAAAACGGAGCGTTTCAGGCAGAGGGTGAATACAGGTATATTCAGACAGACAGTATGAGAAAAAGAATGTGTTTTTTGAACATTAAAGCATGTAAACATGTTCTAGTAAACACCCAAAATACAAGTATGAACCCAGAAATGAGCATGATGTGTCCCCTTTAAATCAGAGAGTTCGTTCTTTCTTTCAGCCAAATTGTATTCCATTAACAAATACGACTTCTCTGATCGACTCTTTTAACTATTTTCATTTAAGATCTTATTAACTATTGCCATACCATTCTGATAAAAACAAGAATTAGATTGATATATATTATTAAAATTACATTTTCACAAAAAACTTTAATAAAGCGAATAATTAGACATATTTTAAACTGATAAATCAAAGTGGGATAATATATTTTGACTGACCAAAACATAAAAGACTGCAATAAAAAAGAATGTCATTTATTGAGTTTTAAATTAATTCAAATTCATAAAAAAAGAAATGTGGCTTGAAGATTTCTCTCAACCTGCAGCTGACGTCACGTTAACTGTCACTGTAAAATGCAATGAGTATAACTTACATTTTTAATGTATGGTAAATATTTCAGTATGATGTAAGCACAACAAATGCAGCTGAAGTTAACACCTCACTGGTGAATGTTATTCACATCCTCGATCATATTTCTTAAAGAAGCAGAGCAGCAGGTGTTACTCTGCAACACAGAGACTCATACAGCACAGCGGTGTATTACATAACAGCCGGCGGTCATGGAAACTAAGCAAGTGAGCTAATGTTAAAGTTCACATTGTTGTCCATAACAATGACACTACAGGCATGTAGTCAAAATGGGTTAAATGGGTTTTAAAGTGCTTGAACTGCTGATTCATTTTGCAGGATGTTTTGCCACTAACGAGTGTATGGTTACAGAGTTATAAAGGGAAACAGTCATGTGTGGTTGTGAGTGTTTATAGAGAAATAAGAGCGAGCACAGTAGGAGAAGCACTGCCTTGAACTGAGGTAAGTTCATACAGGATTAATCAGAGTGGTAACAGGTTAGTTTAAGGATCTTTAGGGTCTGTGATCTCTGGATTTATCACTGAATTGCATGCGTTAAGGTTTCTAAGAAAAGGTCTCGTAGCTATGTGCTTTTTGTGTGTGCCAGTATGTCTCTTAGGGATCCGCCGTATGAACCTCCTTCTGTCTCAGAGCTGCAGGAGTTCTTGCTGGCTGACAGACGACCTACAGGACACGTCAATCAAGTCTGGCCTAACCTTTTCATTGGCAACGAGTAGGTTCTCATGCACGCATACGTCTACACGAACATCCTTCACTCACACAGGAGTGAATGTGTGATTGTGTTTCAGGGTGACGGCTCGTGACAAGGACGCTCTCCACAGTCTGGGCATAACTCACATTGTAAATGCTGCTCACCGACCCCCCAACACCGGCCCCGGCCCCTTTTTCTACGTCAACACCGGCCCGCGTTTCTACAGGGACATGGCGGTGGATTATTATGGGGTGGAGGCTGATGACGCAGTAGAGTTCATGCTTAGTCCTTTCTTTTACCCGACAGCGCGATACATCAGAGCTGCACTGGCCATGGGAGGCAAGTCAGTCACACTGACGTCACCTTAGTGTGTGTGATCGGATTTAATCTGAGTGGCCACTTTATTAGGTACACCTGTACAATCTAATGCAATACAATACAACTCCTCTGCCATTAAGTCTAATTTTATGATGCCTATAATGTTCTTTATAATGAGTATAATGAGTTCATTGTTTGTTAACGGTAAAATAACTATTAACTATGTTTAATTAACTATCAATTTACTATTTATTAATGATGGTTATTATAAAGTGCTACTGTTCTTTTTTTGTAATTTCAGTCATTAGTGATGATGTTGATGTCAGCACAAACTGAACATTATGAGCTTTGTAAAGATAGATGTTACTGTTGTATTGGATTGCACTAGATTGTGCAGGTGTACCGAATGAAGTGCATATTTTTCTGCATACCTGGTGCTGAAGGTAACAGCGAATGTCCCCTTATCCCAGGACGGGTGTTTGTCCACTGTCTGATGGGCGTGAGCCGCTCCGCCACATTGGTGCTGGCCTTCCTGATGATTGTCGAGGGCCTGAGGCTGCAGGAGGCGGTGGCCGCCGTCAGACCGCACAGAGACATCTGTCCTAACTCAGGCTTCCTGCTGCAGCTCCGCAGCCTCGACAAGAGCCTGGAGAGGGAGAGGAGGAGGCGACGACAGGCCCAAACACTGTAAAGACACACACAGACACACACAATGCCATACACATCAACATATGCACACAGACACACACATGTTTATTGCTGCAGAGGTCACCCCCAGGAGGAGGCCACGCCACCTCTGACAGAGCTGAGGCAAATTCTCTGGACGGACAGGAAGCCAGTGGCGCCTGTCAATCAAGTCTGGCCCAACCTGTACATCGGAGATGAGTGAGTAGAAGTATCACAACCAGCAGCTTCAAATGTTGTGAAAAGATATTAGAATGAATCAGGTTGTGTGTGATGGGTGTCTGCAGGTCTGTGGCGCGAGACAAAACCACACTCTCGTCTCTGGGTGTGACTCACGTACTGAATGCTGCAGCAGGTCGATACCGGATCAACACGGGTCAAGAGTTCTACAGGGACCTTGACGTGGAATACCACGGCGTTGAAGCTGCGGACCATCCGGAGTTCAACCTCCGACCTTTCTTCAGCCCGGCTGCACAGTTCATAGACAGAGCTCTGAAGAAAAATGGTCAGTGTGCAAATAGAAGCCAAGTCATAATGTGAACAAGTTTAGTTCCTGCTTTATTTGTGGGTATACTAACTTATTTAAAGGTTAACTTCTGTATTTTTCAACCTGGACCCTATTTTCCCATTTTTATGTCATTTATTGTAATTGTAATTCATTTTTTCACTCCAAATTTAATATATTTTCTGCCAACTTTAGTTTGTTAAATTTGTCAGATTTTTTTGGTAAATAAAATAAAGATATAAGCAAATAAATAATATATATATTTTTTTAATATCTATAAGGGTGTGTATAGTTTGAAGGCATCAGACATCTGTTCCAATTTTGTAGAGTTTTTGTGCAGTAGGACTTTTTCACAGAAGACATTTTGACATGTAACAGCAGGAGAAGCACAGGTATAAATAATGCTATTAATGATGGTTGAACTCCATTTAGCTGCTTCAGTTTCAGATGACTTCATGGTTTACTGGGACACTTGAATGGAACAGAGCCATCTTTAACGTCATTAGAAACATCTGTGCTTCTCCTACTTTGTCAAGGCTGATGACAAATTTGACCAATTATTTAGTAAAAGCTATCAAATCTACTAACCCACGTACCGTATCTTTCAGGGAAGGTGTTTGTGCACTGTGCCATGGGCATCAGCCGATCTGGAGCGCTGGTTCTTGCGTACCTGCTGATCTGCCAGGGCCTGTCGTTGGTGGAGGCCATCATCGCTGTGCGTCTGAACCGAGACATCGGACCAAACTCTGGGTTTCTGGAGCAGCTGAGGCAGCTGGAGCTGAGCCTCGGTCCACAGAGCAGACAGATCACAGAGGAGGAGCACGCAGACGCTGACACATCATGACGGAGCATTGCCCTTTGACCCTTGATTCCACATTTTCTGTAATAACAATCAAATCTGACAAACAGAAATGTCATCTGGATGTCATCTCAGTCTCACATATTATCTCTGTCCCAACAACAACAATCAGAAGAATATAACAACTAAATGCTTTAAATTTCATGTCTCCAGAAATAACTCTCCTCACACCTGTCCACACATTCTTCTTATAACGACGACAATGCAACATGCCACTCTTACTAAACTAAGTTTTATGGCTTTGCTTCTCATGATTCAGTGTGTCTGTTTACCATACAGGCTTATGGAAAGCAATCTCTGTCACATTAGATCACATTAGAGGAGTCAGATCACATTATGAAGGCTGGGAGAACGGATCTGTGTGTGTGTGTGTGTGTGTGTGTGTGTGTGTGTGTGTGTGTCACACGTTGTTGAGGTTAGGTGTTGGAGCCTGGCTGCCTAAAAATATCATGCTAAACACAGAGCCAGAGAGAGCAGCTACCACTCCAGATCTGTATTTCAGCCTTCATGCTTACTGTGGAGGGAGGTCTCTGTTGACACACACACACACACACACACACACACACACACACACACACACACACACACACACACACGGTTCACACATGTCCACTGAGGAAACGTTGAAGCGCTGCTGGTCTGCGATCCTGCTCAGGAACGGATTTAAAGCTTTAAACAGTTACAAGAAAGAGGTAAGAGTAATTTCCTTCTACCATAGTACTTTATCATAACAACCAGCCTGCAGAGTAGGAGAACACTGAACGAGCCATCGGTGTATTTTATGTCATGAGTAGATCATCACACCTGAAGTGATCATCAACACTGTTTTACTCCAAACCTCTCAATCTGAGAATGATGTATATTAAAGGTTTGATGGATAAAAGGAGAATGAAAGTGCAGCTGACACAACAGAAATTTAGAATTAAACTTTGGGGGATCTATTTATATTTGTAAATGGGCATTAGTTGATATAAATGAGGAGTAAACTCATTCATGAAAGAAAAGTTCAAAATTTAATCCATTAATTAAAAAGCTCAAAATAGAAATGCCAATTTAATAGGGATTTATGAAAATAAATCAAAATAATGTTTTTTTTTATCAAAATGAATTAAAACAGATTAATTAATAACTTGTACATTTGTTGATTCATTTCACAATAGATTTCTTAACAAGTAAAATAGATTTTGGCAATTTGTATTTTGTTTTATCATCTGGTTCTCCATTCCTCATGTACCGTTTCATCTATTATTACTATTTCAAATCTATTTTCATTGAAGTGATAAAACGGTGCTGATCTGCAATAGCATTTTAAAATAACTCTGCCTCTCACTTGAACTTGTTTGTCGCGGCAACAAATAAGTCATGACATCTGCTATACTCACGTCCAACAGCTGATAAGTGAAGTTTTGCCCCCAGAGCGCCATATAAGTGACAACAGTGTTGAATGGAAATATATGTGTGATACCAATTAAAATTAATTCCCTTCACAAAAAATATTTTAAACTTTAGTGTATATTCAGCTATTTATTCCCTCTATTGTCACACTGGTTTACAAGTTATGTACCTAAGAACAATTTAATTTTAATACATTTAATTCGACATATACATATGGTATTGTTTTATTTATTTATTTTATAAATCCCTAATAAATTAATATAAATTATAAATCAATTAATTTATTAATTATTTTTTTAATTAAATATAAGTCAATGAAATGCATTATAAACATTGGATAGCTCCCTACAACCTCCATACATCTGTCATAGGTAGGTTGCATACTGTATAGGGCTGCAATTAACAATTATTTTCATTATCGATTAATCTGCTGATTATTTTCTTGATTGATTGATCTATAAATATAAGTATTGTCTTGGTTGATTGTTTGATTTATTAAATGGCAGAAAACAGTGAAGTAGTCTCGTCATGATTTCTAAAAGCTTATGTTGACTCAAAGTGTCCTGTTGCGTCCGACTAATACGAGACCAAAGGTTTTCACATTTAAGAGGCTGGAACCAGTGATTTTTTGGATTTATGGCTTATAACGATTAATCATAGAAATAGTAACCGATTCATTTTCTATTGATTGACTAATCGATTAATTGACTAATGGTAGCAGCTCTAAGACTCTAGCCTATATCAAAATATCAAAGGTGTACAATAATAACAATAATATTTGTAATAATAATACTTAATATTGCATCTTAACAGCTTGAGATGCAGAAAACAGACATTTTCGTGTGTGTGTTTTCTGGGGCAGCAGAGGTGAGCTATGTCCTCCGGTGTGGTGAAATCCAGAAGCAGGAACCCGTACACAGCGGTGCAGGTGGACCCAGACAGTGACTACATCACACCCGGAACATTAGACCTGGAGCAGCTGTTCTGGACCGGCACCGGGGCTGAGTATGCACATGTCAACCAGGTCTGGCCCAATGTCTACATCGGGGACGAGTGAGTAAATGCACACAGAGATGGTTCTGATGGGTTCTAATGACAGCTTCATTCATACTGAGTCTGTGTGTTAACAGGAAGACAGCTCTGGAGCGGCCTGGCCTGAGGGATCTGGGTATTACACATGTCCTTAATGCAGCAGAGGGGAAGTGGAACAATGTGCTGACTGGCGCTGAGTACTACACTGACATGGACATCCAGTACTACGGTGTGGAGGCTGATGACAAACCCACCTTCAACATCTCCCAGTACTTCTGCTCTGCAACCCAGTTCATCCACGAGGCCCTCAGTCACCCGCAGAGTAAGTCATGGAGGAAATCAAAACTTTAAATGGAGATAATTCTCTGGAGAAGAAGCTTGTATGCGTCACTATGTTTCTAATGAATCCATCTATCTTCTATTATTTTGTGTTCTAGACAAGGTGCTGGTGCACTGTGTGATGGGTCGGAGCAGGTCAGCGACCCTGGTCTTGGCGTACCTGATGATGGAACGCGGGTTAACCGTGGTGGATGCTGTTGAGCACGTGCGACAGCGGCGCTGCATCCTGCCCAACCACGGCTTCCTGAAACAGCTCAGAGCCCTGGACATCACGCTACAAGAGGAGAGGCTGAGACAGAAAAGAGAGATGCAACACTAATACTTCACAATAGATAAATAATACTGTTTACTACTTCCATTTGTCTTCTCAATCCATCTCAGGTATACAAAAATGTTCTTTATGTTTCTCTGACTATTGTATCATTAAACTCTGTTTTGTTTTTCACAGCTGTGTCATGTCAGTCTCAGAGTTCAAATGTAAAATTGAAGCACGGGTGCTTAGTGATGATTCAGTAGCAAGAGTGTGTGTATACTGTGAGTGTATGAACTAGGGCTGCATATTGTGCAAGAATCTGGCGATACGATACGTATCATGATACAGAGGTTACGATTCAATATATTGCGATACAGTAAGCAAGATGATATATCGCGATTTTTTAAAACTAATTTTAAGAAAACTGTTTTAGTATTAAGAACACACCATATATGCATAAAATCTGAGTAAAAAAAGTTGACGTTTTCATGCAATCAGAACGGTGGGATCTGCATCAGCATTTATCACGGTTCCTTTAACAACCAGCATCATAGCACTACTTTGAGAGGACACTAAATACACTGAGAGGGCTCATCTCTTTGCAAATGAAATAAAGTATTGACTGAGTTAATCTTTGCATGCAAACTATTAATTAAAAATCTAGTGTTTTTGAGAATCGATACACAGTATTATAAAATCACAATATTCAAAATTTTCGATTTTTTCTTACAACCCTAGTATGAACAGATTTCAATGAGTGAGGCACATTGAGTTGATCCAGACACTTATAGATCTATTGTACGACATTGAGGGGTGAGAAGCCTAAAATTCACTCACTAAAGTTGACTAGAAGCAACTTCTTGTACCACATATTTTTATATTTATTGAGTGAGGTTTGATCCACAATCTACATGCTGTAGATCTCTAAGAATTATTTTTGATAAAAAAATAAAATAACTTTGAGGGATTAAAAAATAAAATCTAATTAAATACTCAAACAGAAAAATGAATAAGCAAAAAGATCATCGTTGTACATTTTATTCTTGAATTTTAGGAAATCACAGTCAAGCACAGAGATGGGCAACTTGAGTGCAACTGAGACCAGGAATACATCGTACCTTGACCAGGAATACATCGTATCTTGACCAGGAATACATCGTACCTTGACCAGGAATACATCGTATCTTGACCAGGAATACATCGTATCTTAAGGCTTTTTGGTGCATTTTAACATAAAAAAACCCACCTATTTAACACAGGGACAGATATAACGGATATAAGTTTCAAAACCACTCTCGTAGTATTCA
Source organism: Sebastiscus tertius (assembly GCA_916701665.1). Lineage (NCBI taxonomy): Eukaryota > Metazoa > Chordata > Actinopteri > Perciformes > Sebastidae > Sebastiscus > Sebastiscus tertius. Next base: position 112,869 of record CAKAOH010041141.1, on the reverse strand, counting down.
GGAAACCTACTTCTTGCTCATCATCATGACATTTGATCTATATTCAGCATAATTGTATTCAAGTATTCAGTGTTGCGTAGACCACAAACTCAGGTTAATACAGAAGGTCTGAAATGTTTGGCCCCATATCACAAGTGTGGCCTGTACCTGAATTTAGCTGTTCTGCATTTGTTTCTCCCATTTCTTTAATATCTTCCATTTGTTGCAGTTGGCAATACAAATATCAAGATCTGATTATGTGAAAATGTATATTTCTATTCCATTAACATCTGATTTAGCAAAGCAGACGGTACAGAAGTTGGTTTATATATTCTGTCTGGTGAAAAATGAACAATAGAGGAAAAAGTCGGTTTTAATACCCACTGTATTCCTTTGACAGAGAACATTAAAATGTAATTTGTTTCTATCTTGCATGCATTTTAGAGATGTTGTATGTCCATTTCCACCCACACAAGCCACCAGTTGCCCATCACTGGTCTAGTTTGCAAGTTTCCCTGCAAACTTTATAACATTGACAGAGAAAGGAAGAATAAAAGGCACTGGTTACTGGAAGCACCTGCCCAAAAAACAAACTTCCACGATGGTGAAGTTGAAGGTAACTTCTGAACATCACTGACACAGTGAAACTGACATTTAACATCACAGGACTTAGTGGGCAGAGGCTTTGACACATTTAAAAATTGCACACTTAAAAAGAAAAACATTTGGTTTCATAACTGGCCTGTTAAATTAAATCTAGACAAGTACAAACTCATAATCTGGAATAATTAATGTTTAAAAAAAAGAAAAAGTCAAAAACAAATCACTACTGCATATTTCAGTGCAGTATCCAAAACCTCCATTGACTGACATATTATTCATTATTCTCCTGTGTATAATGTGTCCTCCCATTGTGGAGTTAACTTCTGGTGCTTTGACTCGGTCTCCGAGGGGAAGAAACAACAGACTCGTGAGATGTCATCACGAGCGCTCGCAGCTTGCAGAGTCTGATGGGCGTCAGTGTAGCCGGACGTTGGCAGTGTCAAAGCCAAAGAAAAACCCATTTAGAAACAAAAACAACTGTCCATGAAAACAAGATTTCCCATTTAGATCCTTTGTGTAAAGCAAAATAATCACATCCGTGATGTTATCATTATTCCTTTATGGTCATTTATGTATAAACAAATCTTCTTGGCTCTTGGCTGGAGGCACCCAACTAACAATTGGAAGGAAATTATGAGCGTATTCATTGAAAAACAACATGGACGGGTGGCTGATAGTATTTGTAGAAATTAGTGGAAGTTATGGGAGTTGCGGCTGAGTGTGAGGTTTCAGGCGGAAGGACACATTGTCCGGGAATCCCTTAGTTGAAGTCGGGTTTTTCTGGGAAGGTGCAACCTGCTCGTCTGATGATGACGTTGGCGGCGTAGTGTGCCGCCTTCACGCACTGAGCTAGCGGTTTCTCCTGCACCAGCTCAGACAGGAAACCTGCAAAATACAGAGAGGAACAGAAACTTGAACAGAAATCCTAAGAAAACACAGGAAAGAACAAAAAGCAAACCCATAAATGTATCAAATGATAAACAGAGGGAAATCGTACCTCCTACAAAGGCATCGCCTGCACCATTTGTGTCAACAATGTCCTTGGAGTCAATCTTCAATACTGGGAATGTCTCGAACTTGTCACCTGAACAGACACGTGAGGAAATATTATACGTCTGCAGCATAACGGAGGACAAGAGACTGAGGGGAAATGAGAGTAACATAAAGAGAGAAACAGACAAACAATTAGAAAAGCTTACTTTGTGCCATAATGGTTTCATCCTTCCCTTGGGTCAACACTACAACCCTCTGTCTCTTTTTGTTGTCTTTGGGCAAAGCCTGGGCTTTCTTGGCAATTTCCTTAATGTCCTCGGTCTACAGACAAAATGCACATTAACACAAACCAGTTAACAATGCACGAATCATTTGTAAATGGTAAAAGAGACTCAGTCAGTCAACTCACCTCGAAGTCTTGCGCTTTAGCGAATGCAGCTGCCTCCTGAAGAACAAAAACAAAACGTTGTGTGCATGCAGCCAATATGAAGAGCATCTGAAGAAATGTGCTGTGAAAGTCCGGCTTACCGTCTCGTTGCCGAACAGAACATCGACGTAGGGCATAACCTGCATGAGGTTGTCCTTGAAGAACTGGCAGATGAAGGGTGCAGAGAGGTTCAGGCAGAACAGCTTGTTATTTTCAGACGCGTGCTTCGCCACTTTCAGCATGGACTCCACAGAGACGGTCAGGAAGAAACCCTGGAAGCAAACGGTGGCATTTGGTCAAGACCGATGTGCTTTTTATATCTTGATGGCCTCTAATGGAGCACATGATGTAAGGTCATGAACAAAAACTGCACCAGTATGTTCGGAAATTCCCCTGTGGGTCCTCTGGTGGTTAACCTCAAGTACAACGGTGACGTGACAGTACATGAATTGTGTTTTTTTTTAGGAGAGAGAGCTAACTGGTTGCTCTGTGTGGTCTTAACCAGACGGAAGATTTTTGGATCCATCAACTGAATGCGTTAAAGTATCCTGGTCTCAATGAGGATGTAGACTTGACATGTTTTCTGTAATATATATATGTTTTTCTCTGTATAGACTTCCCTGTTAAAACCTATATATGGGTACCTCTCTTCCATTTATGATGTGTATAATAAATACCTTTTTTCTGTATCATATCTCATGTTATTTTGTAATTTTCAATATTTTTAGGGCTGTCAAAGTTAACACAAATCCCTTTTAACGCCACTAATTTCTTTAACGCAACTTCCAATTTTTAGGTTGTAGCAGGCTCAGTTTCAAAGCTAGAGTGAAAATACCAATAGCACATAAACTAGAAAACCCAAGGAACCCATCGGTACCAAATATTTCATACTAGCTTGTCACAAAGTAAGCTAAATAACGCTCCAAACCTGCGCTAAATTTTGGCGAGGAAAAGTGGTCATGATCATTTTCAAAAGGGTCCCTTGACCTCTGACCTCAAGATATGTGAATGAAAATGGATTCAATGGGTACCCACGAGTCTCCCCTTTACAGACCTGCCCACTTTGTGATCATCACATGCAGTTTTGGGCAAGTCATAGTCACATCATCACACTGACACACTGACAACTGTTGTTGCCTGTTGGGCTGCAGTTTGCCATGTTATGATTTGAGCATATTTTTTATTATTTATTTTTATTATTAGTACCTGTGAGAGTTTCTGGACAATATTTGTCATTGTTTTGTGTTGTTAATTGATTTCCAATAATAAATATATACATACATTTGCATAAAGCGAACATATTTGCGCACTCCCATGTTGATAAGAGTATTTGACAAATCTCCCTTTAAAAGGTACATTCTGAACAGATAAAAGTGTGATTCATTTGCGATTAATCGTGATTAAGTATGGACATTGACGGCCCTAGATTTCTGTAATATATTTCTTTTCTCTGTAACTTCCATAGTTTTCTTACATGTTAAAACCTATATATGGGTACCTATTTTCCATTTATGATGTACATAAATAACTTTTTTATAATCTTATCTCATGTTATTTCGTTGTTTTCATTATTTTCAATTTGTTTCACCTGCCACGTTATTATTATTGTCTGTTTGTTAAATGCCCCGACAAAGACCAACAATGGTTGAAACCATGTTGGCTTTTACAATGATTTAGCCACTATAATAAAGGGTTTTTAATATTTATTTCCTCGTTGTTACTTGTTCTAAGACTTTGTAGTGCCTGGATTGCCTTCCTGTTTACACAATATAGTAGTTTGGTAACTACTTACAGCGATGTAGTAGACTTTAGCTTTCTCCACCAGCTTCCAGTTTTCTTCCAGGTCTAGATGTTTGTCCTTCTTATAACAGTTAGCAGCAGCTAGGTTAGCTACCAGAGACCTGAGAGGAGGAAGCAAAAACAAAGATGAAGAGTTATAGAAAGATGAGATTAAAATTAACTAACGTGTGCTTATTATTATTGTTATAATGACCCACCGGTTATCTCCGGTGATGCAAGCCGCACAACTCCCGGTGGGCTCTTCGTCTTGCTCGTAGTAGTGAGCATCGACGTGGGCCTCCTCAGCCTTCTCCTTCAGGATGTTGCCAAACTTGTCTTTGCCAATGCAGCCAAAGAACGTGCCCACATGATGTGGTTCTTGGATCATCCACTACAGACAGTGACAACAGCTCTGATCAGCATCAGACAGATTAACGCACTGTGGCCAACATTTACAGTAAGAGCTCACGGAGCATTGATGTAGTGACCAAACAGGAAGTCTGGTAGTTCGTGTGTGACTGAACTGACCTGTGCGATCTTTATAGAGTTCTGTGTGGCTCCTCCAGCGTGGTACTCAACTTTGAACTTCTTCACTAGCTCCTCAAACCTACACACAGAGACAAACATGTCATTCAAGAGAAGATTCAAAGCCATGCATAAAAGTTGTTCACTTCTCATTCACCTAAAATATCTTTCTTTGTGGTGCTGGTTAAGTGCTAGATAAATGCAAAGCTTCAAACCTCACCACACACAAAGTATCAATTATGGCTGAACAGAAAACGTTTTTGAATACTAGTAGGTGGATGTTTTCAAACTTTGGACAGGCTAGCTGTTTTCCAAACGTTATGCTAAGCTAAACGTCTCTTGGCTGTAGCTTCATATTTAATAGACAGACATGAGACTGGTGTCAATCTTCTTAACTAAAGGCCTTTACACACATCGGGGGCGTGACGAATAAACGACATAAAAATGCAAAATACTCACCTGTGAATATTATACGTCTAGGGCTTTTATTGTGAAAAGGGAAGAACGGAGGGAGTGGATCAGGTATGTGCTGCCTTTGCCGAGGTTGAAATGGGTATTAAAGTTTGGACTACGGAGCCTTTGTGTTGTTGTTTAATAAATATTGGCGTAATTCAACCTGTTCTGCACAACATGATTGGTTGATGTCTTTGTTTGCTCAGAAAAATCAACATTGTTCCAAAAAAAAAGTATGTTTTTGCGTTCTGTATTCATGACAAAAACAGTTCGAAAAAATATATTGACGTGCATTTAATTAATTTCACGAAAAAACACGCCCCAAGGCCTTCACTCTCAGGAAGTAAGCGTATTCATAAGAATGAGTATATTTCCCAAAATGTCAAACTATTCCTTTAAGTCTTACTTACTCCTTTTTTTAAGATCAGACATCGTCACATTTAAATCATTAATTGCATTTGAACAACTTTAACATTAAAATCTTAAGAGTTTTAGTGTTCATCATATGGCTATTGTACTGGTTTGCATGCCATTGTTGCTTTTATTGTGTCTGTCCAGCCCTGTGGTGTGCATGGTGATGGACGTGACTTGATGGCCAGTAACCTCATCTGGTGTTAGACTGTACTCCCTTCAGAAGGCATATCTCTTCCAGATAAATACAATACATGAATGACTGATCACTGACTATACTATCTGAACCATTTATGCCAGTTATGTAACACAAACACTGAAGCAGCGTTTTGCTGTTCCGCTTAGGGCTAAAGCATCTCTAATTTGCCATGTTATTCAGTCTAAATATAGCAGTCGCATAAACTTACACACAGATATTTCTTTGTGTGGTTTATGTGAGAGTAAGACAAAGTTTAACAGGCCGACTGCTGTTAAAAGGTCCTGAGACTGAACCAGAGGTTGCACAGGGGGAGACATTCTGGGAGACGGAGAGAGACATGGAGCGGTGGGGGTGATGCTCTATTTAATTATCTAATTTTTCATTATCGCTTACAGTCTGTTGTGTCACTTAAGTATGTTCCCCTGGGGGAAATCTCAAACATATTAGCACCCTACCCCGGGAGCACTAAAACAAGGCAGGCCTGAAACACCAAAATCGACAGGTAAACGTGTGTGGACTTGCACCTTCATACATAACAAGTGACCAAAAAGCTTCTCTATTAACCCACACTCCACTCATTAAGCTCCTGACAACATCGCTGACTCTAAAGTTGGGAATCGTGAGTACAAATCTTCCCTGACAGAGATGTAACCGTCTTTAGTGGTTGCATAAAAGTCTGGCTATATCTGTCATTCATCCTCAAAACCATTTATAGTGTAAATGTCATAATGATAACTGTGGAGAGTGAGAAAACCTCAGTTTAATCGCCTCTCTCACACAGTCACACACGACTTATCTCCTGCTGTTAAATGTTTGCTTACTGGCTCTTGTCTCAGAGGGACGGGGAGGTGAAGTGTCCTGCTTTGCTATTGGCTCAGAGTGTCTCTCTCTGTGCTGGATCTGCTGCTCTGCCATTGGCTGTCTTTAAAGATACGGAGGTCAATCGTGGTGATTTCTGGTGTGTGCCTGTTTTGACTGGCCTGCTCCAGAACAGAGAGGAGCAAACTCAGTATGTATTCAGATATATGTCCTCCCTGTACAGACTACAAACCACAGCCTATATTGAGAGAGAAATGTTGCAATAGAGGAGATACTAACAGTGCTTTGTGTTTGTCCTCTGCCAGGATCTGGTCATTGGGTTTCAGGGTGTACCTGCAAATAATTAAAAAGGGGAAAAAAAGAGGCATTAGAAAAACAAAATACACAAGCTCAATATGTGTACGGAAAAAAACACAATAATCTTCTCCATTGTGTTTATGTGGATAAGCATTGCCGACACAATGGTTGTGCTGCCAAATGATTGTTCCCTTCCATGGAAATTGTAATTCATTACATCATTAAGTCATAGGCAGAGAGGCTTTGAGAAACTCTGTGAAAGTGCACGTGTTACTACTACCCATCTCCACTCAGTCCAAATCAATATGTTGGTCAGTAAAGTGAAACAGAGCCGGCCAGTTCCCTCAAAACACAAAGGTAGGTTGGGGATTAAGGTGCAGCTTTAGTCCTGCTTTATTCTATGTGACTGAATTAGAACTGTGCTTTGTTGGTTTAGCTCTAATCCTGGCGTTTACGCAAGGTGGTTGAGAGTGGACTCGAGGCTGAAACCCAAAGGAGCCCTTTGCCCTGGTCAACTTATTGTGACAGAGCGTGGACAGACCAGAAAAATGCTGCTCTGACTGTGTAGGTTTCTGCTGATGGCTCCCACTATTTCAAAGAATACACACTAAATAAACAAATGAATAAGTAACTAAAATCTCTAAATCATTACTGCTTTTGCAGGAACCCCATAACCTGAGACGTCAACTTAAAAAGGTGAATTGCTGAGACACACAGTGATGTTTTTTGTGCTCTGCTAACTGCTTTTAAGGCTTTGCCAATGTGATTTAACTACATTGATTAATAATGCGAACATGATGACAAAACAGAGAGAGGCACCGATTGTTTGTTGCACTCAGCTAGAACAGTCCAATTGCATCACCTCACCGCAATAATACACGGTCTCATTTCAGGATATATTAAAGCAATACATCAGTTGAACATACAGCTCTGGTGACGCAGATCAGTCAGATCTGTTATTTCCTGTGCTCTGCTGTGCTCTGCTCTGCTCGGTATAATCCTTATCTTGTATCTCCATTGATCAAATTACATCATAGGAGCTCCTTCTCTTATGGTCAGCCTGTCACCGGAGTGACCTCACTGACACCGAACGTCTATATTTCACCTGATGTGAATTTGACTGTGCTTTACGGAGATTTTACAGCAGCAAAAAGATTAACTTTAGGCTCCTCGTCTTTCAAAAAGCAAGAGTTCATTAAACACTGGATTAAAATATAATCAGAATGTTTGTTATTTCTTTGCGTTTATTAATTATTGAGGAATCCAGGACTACGAGCACTGCTGACAACACTTTCTTTAGGTTACTCCATTGTTTTAACTTACTTGTCCAAGAAGTCTTTGTCCACAACAGCAGAGATGTCCAGTAAGGGGTTTCCCATCCCAAAGAGTGAATTAGGGCTGAAACATAAAAGACGAAGTGTTAAAACAAAAAAAGCTCTACATGGCTCTGTAGCACTTTCTTCTTTACATTTTTTTTTTTTACAATAACTCAGCTTTTTTTATTAATTAAAAGAGCAGACACTGCACTCCACTGAATGGGCTTGGTTGACCACACATTTACAAAAAAAACACAGTTTTGTTTTCACATGACTTCAAGCACATGACTTAAAAAATCTTCCACTTTCCCAAACAGAGAAAAGCAGAAATAGTCAATGTTTGAGAGAGATAGTTTGGGAACATGCATACATCAGCAAACATTACAAAATAATTTGAACGAGTTGGTGCGGTGTTGAGGACCCTGTCAGTTATTCATGTAACCGTGTTATGACATTCACAACGAGGGAACATCAGGCCAGCTGCAGGCTGTGTCTCTCTCTCTGCGTTTGTACATCTCGTTCTGCCTGCCCTGTCCTGAGGCAAACAACTGAATGCCAAAAATTATCATTTTAAAACAGCACACCAACCCTCCCTTTGTGGCAGACCCACTGGGAACTTGGTTACACACTAGTAACCAATTAGCCAGATGGGTTAGGCTGCAACCTTAGCTTTTTCTGTAAACAAGGACTGAATGATTTACACGCAATAACGCAAAAGCACAAAGGGATTGTGGCAGCATGTCAATGTGTGTCTTGGTGTCATCTTCTCTCTTGAATGCTTCTTGATGTCACTGCAATCTTGTCAGCGTCTCGGGGAAAACCCCAGATGGGGGAAGTCTCTGAACACAGACCCAGACATATGCCACCTCCACATGAACATGTGCTACAACATTTTTCCCATCGAGCCCTTTCTTTCTACATTCACCTGAGGACAAGATTTAATGTTGCAAAAACAGCAACATGGCAGAATAGGGAGACGTAGTTAAGCAGGTTTTTGTCAATGGAAAATTGAGCAGATGCCACACCCTTACTATCATTTCCAACATCCCATACATATGCCAGTGTGCAACCAGATGATTACTGGGCTAGTGCAGCCAATTAACACCAAACAACAACCCATATGCCTGCCATTGGATCAATGCTCTCTCCATGGCAACGTGTTCTTACCTTGCAGAAGACATGACGTCTCTCTCTCTGTGTAACCAGCTAGACACTGACAGACCTGTTGAGCAACCTAGAACCTGCTCAGAAAGAGCTAACCATTCAAAAAACTCCACAATTTCAGCTCAGTAAGCGAGCACCCTGCAACCACAGCTCCTCCTACTTGGGACTGACTGATTGGAGGGCATCTAGAAGGAGGAAGGACCACAGCTCTGTCTCTTGTCTGCTGATTGGCTTGTCTGGCCTCAATCCCCACTCTGCTATTCTTGAAGCTAAATTTCATCGTGAGAAGCTTGCAGATGATGAGATACACATGATATGACAACAGCAGGTTTCAGTTGAGCTGAATAGGGGAAATGCACTGTGCAAGTGCAGATTTATTCAGGGGGAAAAAAGCTTCAAATCATTGCATATTCACCACCATGTGACCAGGTCATTGTGGTGGGAGCTGGTGCAGCTCAAACATGCTTTCTCTGCAGTAATCAATGCTACACCAAAGCATGGGAGTCAATCCTTGGCTCTGAATGAACTGAATGTCCAACATCAGTCCACGTATTTCTCTTTCTGCAGCTTCCTAAACAGTTGAGCTGAATAGGGGAGTAGATGCACTGTGCAAGTGCAGATTTATTCAGGAGGAAAAAAGCATCAAAACTTTGCATATTCACCACCATGTGACTAGGTCATTCTTGTGGTAGCTGGTGCATGCTGGCTCAGACATGCTTTTCTCTGCAGTAATCAATGCTAAACCAAAGCAGTGGAGCCAATTCTTGGCACTGAATGAACTGAATGTCCCACATCAGTCCAAGTATTTCTTTCTGCAGCTTCCTAAACAGTTGAGTAGATGCACCGTGCAAGTGCAGATCTATTCAGGGGGGAAAAACACCAAAACGTTGCATATTCACGACCATGTGACTAGGTCATTGTGGTGGGAGCTGGTGCAGCTCAAACATGCTTTCTCTGCAGTAATCAATGCTACACCAAAGCATGGGAGCCAATACGCGGACATCAGTCCACGTGTTTCTCTTTCTGCAGCTTCCTAAACAGTTGAGCTGAATAGGGGAGTAGATGCACTGTGCAAGTGTAGATTTATTCAGGAGGAAAAAAGCATCAAAACTTTGCATATTCACCACCATGTGACTAGGTCATTGTTTTGGGAGCTTGTGCATGGTGGCACAGACATGCTTTCTCTGCAGTAATCAATGCTACACCAAAGCAGTGGAGCCAAAACCTTGGCACTGAATGAACTGAATGTCCCACATCAGTCCCAAGTATTTCTCTTTCTGCAGCTTCCTAAACAGTTGAGTAGATGCACCATGCAAGTGCAGATGTATTCAGGGGGGGGGGGGGGCATCAAAACATTGCATATTCACCACCATGTGACTCGGTCATTGTTTTGGGAGCTGGTGCAGAAATGCTTTTCTCCGCAATAATCAATGCTACACCAAAGCATGGGAGCCAATCCTTGGCACTGAATGAAGTGAATGTCCAACATCAGTCCACGTATTTATTTCTGCAGCTTCCTAAACAGTTGAGTAGATGCACCGTGCAAGTGCAGATCTATTCAGGGGGGAAAAGCACCAAAACGTTGCATATTCACGACCATGTGACTAGGTCATTGTTGTGGGAGCTGGTGCAGCTCGGACATGCTTTCTCTGCAGGAATCAATGCTACACTAAAGCAGCAATGGAGCCAGTCCTTGTTGGCACTGCATGAACTGAATGTCCCACATCAGTCCCAAGTATTTCTTTCTGCAGCTTCCTAAACATGCAGGGACAGGTGGTGCACAACTTAGATTAGATACTGGCACACTTGCTGTTGGACTTTACACTGGGGGTCGTTATCAATGTCGACCTCTTCTCACCACCGTGGTGGTTCATACAGATGTTTAATGGTGTAAAGAAATCCATAATGTTCGACCTCATGCATGCATAATGTAGCTTCAGGCTCACTTTGTAGACTAAATATTTGTTAGCATGCAAACAAGCCAGAGCTGAGGGTCGTGCAGGTTATTAGCTTTTTATTGTTAAGCTTTTTATTGTTAAACTTTCGGTCACCTTAGTTTAGTGGGAGTCTTTTTGGTCGGAGACTCTGTCTTCTTCTCTTCTGAGAGTCTTTGTTTCTTTGCTTTTGGTTCTTCTGAAGCCATGGTTGACTCTCTGTGCACGTTGTAATCACGTTAACCGGTTTGTGAGAGCGTGGTTGAGCTAATCGGAGCTAATCGGTACTAGCAGTGAGGAGGGCGTTTGGTACCCTGAGTTCAGCCTCTCAGGCAGTGTTGCCGCCTCCAGGCAGTGGGACGTCATCACAGAGCTCCACCAATCAGAAGCCTTACATTTAAAGTTTTCTGGAAATGTGCCACTCACTTTTTTTTTAGCACTCATAAATAATACACAGAATTAAATAATACTACTTTATATGTTGTTGTTTTTTTAGACTATTTCATTTTAAATTTTTTTAGTTGAAGGGACTGTTTGTAACTTTTTAAGCGTGTAAATGTACCGGGTCGGGACACATGCATGCGCTCGCATACGCGCGCTCGCATACGCGCGCTCGCACATGCCTGCTTGCCTTCACTCACACACCGCGCGCGCATTCTTGCTGTCTCGCTCCACCTCTACACGTGCATGCGCGCTCACTACATATTGCAGAAGAGTTAGTAGCTCTGAGAATATCTAGTGAATGTACAGTGGATGTTTGTGCAGAAATAAATGCTGCAGCTCCTCCAGACCAACAGAGGTTTCCCGTGTCTTGTGAAGTGATGGGGCTCTGTAGCGAGAAACGTTATCATCTCTGACCAGGTGCCGATGTCTCCCTGCGGGCGCGCTCGGAGATGGTAACGTTTCTGCCTCAGCCTCCGGTGTCTCCCTCATATTATTTATGAGTGCTAAAAAAAAAGTGTGTGGCACATTTCCAGAAAACTTTAAATGTAAGGCTTCTGATTGGTGGAGCTCTGTGAGGTACTCCGGCTTCTTCCCACAGTCCAAAGACATACAGGTTAGGTTAATTGTTGACTCTAAATTGCCCGTAGATGTGAATGTGAGCATGAATGGTTGTCTGTCTCTATGTGTCAGCCTTGCGATAGGCTGGCGACCTGTCCAGGGTGTACCCCGCCTTCAGCCCAATGTCAGTTGGAATCAGCTCCAGCCCCTCCGTGACCCCCTAACGGGATAAGGGGTTTCAGATGATGGATGATGGATGGCAGAAAGCCCTTAAATGTCTTCCATATGCCAGTACAGTATTATACCAGCAGAGTATTTCCAGAGTATTACTAGACAATTTGTTTAACTTTTTTTTGAGCAATGAAAACATCTTTAAAGTTTTTAAGTGAAATTATTGTCATACTCTCGCGTGGTCTTTTTTTTGTTTTTTAATTTTATGTTGGTTTTGTTTCATTTCTGTTGTCCTTTTATGTTTGTCACAGCTCTTTGTTGATGTTTTCGCTATGCTTCTTCTGTATGTAAATGTTTTTAATATTTCTGCTGTTACTATGTATACTGTCATTTTGAAACAATAAAAAAAAAAAAAAAAAAAGGTTGTGCTACAGGAAGCTTTGTAGTATTCAGATTTTGAGAGGAGGACCTGCACCTTAAAGTTATCGCTCAGGGCAACAAAATACCATTTTCTCTATTAGCTGTCCGCAAATGTTGCCTGATTAAAAAGTCCGAAACTTTGCTCTGAAAGTTTTGATCAAATTGACACTAGAGTTTATTTATATTTATACCATGCGGACGCTTTATTTACACTATTTGTTCCTTATTCTTTTGATTTATCTGCATGTACTGGTGACTTCGTTGTGTTTACGTGTGCATAGATCTGCAGGCGTCTCCTCAGACACCCCACACAAAGTCTTCCATCCTGGCAACGAAGTAACAATCAGCCGGAGTTAGCAGGTAAAACTTTATAGAATCTGTGAAACATTGCAACATTACGTTCTATTTAGAATCTCACTGTAACTAAACTAAAAGGTTACTTTAACATCAAGTAACAGGTGGTAGAAATGTTGCTAATCCCAGTTTGCTAGTTAAACTACCTGAAGTTAGTCCGACAGAGTGACAGCAGGTAAATGTTATTAACAAGTGACTCTTAATATTTGCTTTGTTTTGATTTGGGTTCAGTCAAAGTTGTTTAAAACTGCTGTTTTAAACTCTCTATCAAGGCAAGGCAGCTTTATTTGTATAGCACATTTCAGCAACAGGGCAATTCAAAGTGCTTTACATAAACATTCAAGAACATTGTGCAAAAGAACATTAAGAGTTATAAAAGCACAAAAGATAAGAAAATTGTGGGGTTTTTTTTACTGATAGAGGCTAACTGTAACTTACTTAAAACTTATTTGTATTGTTTACAACTTCCAGAACACTTAACATTTTATTCTTATTTTATTGTTGATAATTGGTGCTTTCTATATATATTTTATAATATTTATATGCACATATATTTTGTCACTACTTGTGTACATAACAGTCCTGTCTATTCCTTACCTTTACCTTCTGGATGGTTCATAACATAGCAGAAGATCAGAAATGTATTTTGTGATGTATATACAGTATATCCATCACTCTAATAACACTCTACTGCTGAAAACACCGGACACTGAGTACAAATATATAATATCAATATCATGTGCAATACTACTTTTTACATTCTCATGTGCAATATCACTGTTCATTGTGTGCAATATTAATGTCCAACATGTGCAATATTACTTATTTTTTCTGTTTGTTAGCTTACTTTCCCTTTTTTTATTTTACTTATCTTATCTTATTTACTAATTTTACTAAATCTTACTTAATTGTTATTCTATTCTACTCTGGTGCTAGAAATAGTACTTTCTTTATTCTATACACTTGAACTTGTTGTAATTTTGTTGTATTTTTGAGCAATCTCTGGCACAAGAATTTCCTTCAGGATTAATAAAGTTCTGTCTTATCTTATCTTATCTTATCTTACTAACAACGTCCTCATTGTTGCAGCTGAGATGATCCACAGTCTGTTCCTGATCAATCACTCGGGAGACATCTTCCTGGAGAAACACTGGAAGAGTGTCATCAGCCGCAGTGTGTGTGATTACTTCTTCGAGGCGAAGGAGAAGGCGGTGGAGCCGGAGAATGTGGCCCCCGTCCTGCAGACCCCACACCACTATCTCATCTCTGTCTACAGAGGAAAGCTCTTCTTCCTGTCTGTCATTCAGACTGAAGTCCCTCCACTGTTTGTCATTGAGTTCCTGCACAGAGTGGCAGACACAGTTCAGGTGGGATTATATATTTATTTATTTATATAGTCAGACATCTTTGGTTCTCTTCAAACTTGTTATGTCTAGATGTAGTTTAGATAAAAAATGAATCTCAAGTCATCAGCTTTCACTTCCCTGAACAGATTTTATTGCTGCTCAATACAAAGACAGTATACATAAGCTCTTGACCAAACAGGTATGGCAATTCCATGCTTATTTTGTAGTTTGAGAGCTTAAAAAAACACTACACACACTGTATCCTACCATTTGCAAGGTTTGTTGTGTTATACACGCACTACATAGTTTGACAAGACAATCCAAATGTGGACTAACTCGGCAGAACTGAGTAGCTGCCAGGTGTCTACCATGTTTTTTTATGGTACAATATACTCTTTTATCACCCGAGATCCATTTTAGTATGGAGTATGAACAGGAGCTGAGGCCTAATCCCATACTGCATACTACATGATAAATCTAAGAAGATTTTTTTTCTTTTAAACAAGTGTATTTATTGAGTTTTCAACATAACTCCTCCAGTAGTTCAACAAACAATCGGACAAACAAACAAGTAAGGTGTACTTATTAACATTCACATCAAGGCGCTATCTAATTATACTATGTTTTGACAGGATAATACATATATTACTAAGTACAAAAGAGATAAAAAGAAAGAAATGACCTATGTAAATATAAGTAAATCAATATAACAAAAATAATTCACATAAATTATGACCAAGCAAATATTCAAGTCAAACAGGCTTTCTGCAGATTTCTCCCCCTCTAGAAACTCCACAGAAGATCTCCATATTTTCTCAAAGGTAGAGTATTTTCCCTTAATTGTCAGTGTAGGTTTTTCAAGAGCAAGAGAGTGTAATAGACCCTCGAGCCAGATCTGTAGGCTTGGTCTGTTAACTGATTTACAAAATTTGGCTATAGTATCTTTATCTTGTTTTTGTTGACAGGACTACTTTGGGGAGTGCTCAGAAAGTGTCATCATGGACAATGTGGTGACGGTGTACGAGCTGTTGGAGGAGATGCTGGACAACGGCTTCCCTCTAGCAACAGAGTCCAACGTCCTCAAAGAGATGATCAGGCCTCCCACCATCCTGCGATCAGTTGTGAATACGCTTACAGGTAAACTGAGGTTACATTGGTGTTAAAAGGTCAATCTAAACTGTATCCAAAATTCATAGCTTTGTGATGAAGGCGTTTAAAAAAAAAGGTAAACAAAGAGGACAGCACATGTGTGTTCAGTCTGGCATATTAAATATACACAGAAACATAAACATTAAGGATTTAAGATGGTTCATAAAATACACATGAAATCAGAGGAATGCAGGCGGCTATATTACACACCTGGTTTATTCATCAACCATTTCTTTTAATTTTGCTTAATGATGATGTTTTGACAAAAACTAGTACATTGATTATTTGACTATAGGCTACCTCTCCTCTTGTAGGGCAAGAGCATGGAAGACATTCAAATCAGGTAGTAAAGAATGCAAAATAAAAACCCACAATTGGCATCGTCAAGGTAACGTGATAATGTAGTCGCAAAGTGCTGTCCTATTCGTATTTATACCATTTCAAGCCCTGCAGCCTCTCACACTCAACCATTTACCAGGTGTCAGTTAAGTCCCTGAGGGTTCAGGGCTTAAGGCAGACCTTATCAATTGGCAACCTGTGGGCTGAATCCGGCCCTTTTACAACCTCAAACCGTCCCTTCGATCATTTATGAACATGAAAAAAGTATTTAAAAAAAAAAAGAAGATAATTCTCTCCAATAAGAGTTTATTCCTGTTCTTCAACGTTCCCATTTAGGCTTATGACTGTTAAAAGCAATATCATTGTGTTTTTATTTAAGTAACCTGCTAACATAACACCCAGTTTATGGGTGTTTACATTGTTTGATTATTAGATCATCATTTTATTAGCAGGCTAGTTAGCCCATTCATTAGTTATGTCTTGTTAAGCACAGAAATACTTATTTTTTAAAAAAGTTTTAACCCAGGCTGTAAAGCAGAGGGGAATTTAGGAGTCAAACTGAATAAAAAAAGATGTGAAATGCAACATTGTGTTTATTAAAAATAATAATCTAATAAGATTAAAAAAGTGTATCGTTTGCACATTTAAATTCCTAGCTTTGCAGATCAAACAGGAAATATAAATGTCCGTCCTCGTGGCTCTTCACTGTTTTTCAAATGTGGCCCTTCTAAAAAAAGTAATTGAAAGGGCCTGGCTAAAGGCCCTAGGGGGGACATTGGGATTGGGCCTTTCTCTACATATCTTAACAGCATTGGGCAGAGGACAGGGGAAAAGTGGTAGTACAGCAATCAACGATATTCAGTTTAACTGTTAACTGGGTTTTTATTTACCCTAACCCAAAGATTTAGAAAAGCAACAGAAAGTCTTGCTCCACTAGCTGACTTACCGGTTCAAAATGCAACAAAGGTTCGCTCTGGATATCTCTCTGATTGTCCTTTAGTCTCCCATGAGGAGGAGATCAGCTCCAGGTGCGTGACTTAACCACACCTGCTCCCAACCTGTCATATGGGAGTAGGTGAAACCATGTAGATGCCTCTAATTACCCTGCCCCTCTGCCTCTTACATTATCTACAATATTTATGTGTACATTTATGTTTGTGCCTTTCTTCTGTGTGTTTTTCAGGAAGTAGTAATGTTGGAGATACATTACCAACAGGCCAATTGTCTAACATCCCATGGAGGCGGGCTGGCGTTAAATACACCAATAATGAGGCATATTTTGATGTGATAGAAGAAATAGACGCCATTCTGGACAAATCAGGTACAAACAAGCACTTGTTTCATCACCATAGATGAAGAGTTCATCCGTGGCATTTAGAAGTTTTTATTTTTTCCAGAAGATTATATGATTAAACGTGGTTAAACATGCTTGCATCGTTGTTATTCAGGTACGACAGTATTTGCAGAGATCCAGGGTATAATTGAAGCCTGTGTGAGGCTCACTGGGATGCCCGACCTGACTCTGTCCTTCATGGTGGGTTCATTTCCTCTCAGCTCTGTGTTTTTTTTTCTCTACGTGTTTTCATGTAAAATTCACTCGCCATCTTTGTCGTTTTCGATGACAGAATCCTCGCCTTCTCGATGACGTGAGCTTCCACCCGTGTGTGCGGTTCAAGCGCTGGGAGGCGGAGCGTGCCCTCTCGTTCATTCCACCAGATGGAAACTTCACGCTCATGAACTATCATGTCAGCTCCCAAAAGTAAGCATAGGCACATCTGTATGTCTTCTTTAAAATTAAATTAAAAAAATGTGTATATCTGCTTATCTTCTAGCAACAATAAAATCTTTGTTGTGTTATTTTCTTTGGGTTTCGGTGTGGAGGAATGGATCGAAGATTCTGGTTTAATTTCCACAATAAGGATTCACAATCCACCCTTGTTAACGTGTTTACTTGTAAACACAAGCTGGTCGCTGTCTGCCTGCTGAACCTGAACTGTTTATTGTCATCGTGGTCAATTGTGTCTGTGTCCTCCCTTAGTCTCGTGGCCATTCCTGTGTACGTGAAGCAGAGCATCAGTTTCTTTGAGACGGGACCTTGTGGTCGCCTGGACATCACCATTGGGCCTAAGCAGACCATGGGGAAGACGGTGGAGGCCTTGATGGTCACTATCCACATGCCTAAAGCTGTGCTCAATACCAACCTCACGGCCACACAGGGAAACTACACCTACGACCTCGCTACCAAGGTAACCAACTGTTCACAAGGCTGTATTAAGCAGTGGTCAGTCAGTCAGTGTCCATCATGCTGCTCAGTTTTTGGCGATCTCGTCAAAAGCTTCACTTCAAAGCTACCTGCCTACCTCAAAGGTGCTAAGTTTATGGCCAAATGAACATTAAAACTAGAGTTTTTGTAGCTCTACAATGAAGTAACTGATGTAATCTCAGTCAGAACTGGTGGTGTTGTAGAGAAAATAAAACTCTAAACTAAAAGCATTTTTGTTTGATTGTCCTGTGTGTGTTTTGATAGGTGTTGGTTTGGGACATTGGGAAACTGAACCCCCAGAAGCTACCCAACTTGCGAGGCAGTCTGAGTCTGCAGGCCGGAGCCCCCAAACCTGAAGATAATCCGTCACTTAACATTGACCTGAAGATTCAGCAGGTGGCCATATCAGGTAGTCCTCGCTACATGACCTCTTAATCTTTTAACTGGGCCAAAGTTTAAAGTCCAGTTTCAGTCATTGCTCACTATGCTTCTCTCCCCTCCTATGCAGGTCTCAAGGTGAGTCGTCTCGACATGTTTGGTGAGAAGTACAAGCCGTTTAAAGGGGTCAAATATCTGACTAAAGCGGGGAAATTCCAAGTGCGGACCTGAGTAAAGCCTGTCGAAGGTCAACAATCCAATGTGCCAAATAGGAGGGTTATCAGCTCTCCAATATGTCTTACATATCCTCATTGTTATTAATTAACAGTTATTTATTATGTGTTCTGCATTACATATATAAGACTGGATGGTATTTGTTGTCTGTAAAGGGAAGCCTTAATAATCAATGTGACCTTGTTGAAGCGCTATCCAGTTTAAATGTGCTGCATATATGAACCATTCCTCTTTTCTTTTTTGACTATTTCTTTCTTTTATTAACACCTTCTGAGTGTTGCCAAAGGGGACTATTTCGGTTAGAAAAGGGACACTCACAGCTAGCTACACTCACTATGTCATCACACCTATACAATCGTACTTGCATGCTGCCTGAAAGTAAGCAGCCATGCCTTTAAAAACCTTTTTACATATAAGGTAGCAAGTTTTATACTTGTATAAATGCTTATTTTTGAAGAATCTAATGTATCTACTTCCTGAGTAGCTGCAGTGCGTCTTTAGTGCAGGTGTTTTTGCACACATTCATTCTTTAATGTGGCCTTGTATGGTAGGTTAAAGTGCTTTGTATAACAAACTAAAGCACATAAACTGCATGTTTTGGAGGCCCGAGGGGAAGTTTATTTAAAAAAAATATATATCTTTATATCTAAGGTACATTGAGGGAGTACAACTATCTGCAAGGTCTAGATGCAGATGTGAAAAAAGCACTCGGAAATCTACAAAATCCTCACGTAATCTTGAATGCAACGTCTTCGCTCAGCACAAGATTTGCACAATCAATTGTCTAAGTGGAAAATACTACTTTAAGCTCCTGTATGAAGTTGAGTCTGTATTACAGTGTATAAGATGTTTTATAAAAGCTTTAAAATTATGTGTTCATGTGTGCTCTTTTAGCCACGCTAGCAATATGGCTAGCTTTTTGGTTGGCTAAACTAATGACACTCTCATTAGCCTCAGCTTTACTGTGTGCTTAGTGCTAATTAGCAAATGCTAGCATGCTAACACACTAAATTAATGATAGACATGATAAACATCAACTTCAGCATGCTAACGCTGTCATTGTGAGCATGTTAGCATACAGATGTTAGCAGTAAACTTAAAATATAATGGTACAGCCTCACAGAGCTGCTAGCATGGCTGTAGACTTAGACCCTTACCCAGAAGGACGTTTACTCAAGTGTGCTATTGTATACTTCTTTTGAACTTAAAATAAGAGAGTATACTTTCATTTTACTTTGTATCTACTTATCAGAGACGTACTTAACAAAAGTATACTTAAGCACACTTGGCTCATACTGACAAGTACACTTAAAAGACTAAGTATACTTGGCTTATACTGACAAGTATACAGAAAAGTCCAAGTATACTTGGGTTATAGGCCCTTAATCTTCTGATCAAGGTATAGGCCTACTTAAGAAAAGTATAATTAAGTATTCTTGCTTTATAGTCCTTCAGAAAAGAATACTTGGCTTGTAGTTGTGCTTACTTTTTGATAGAGTAGTCTATTAAAGTGTGAGAGTTTGTAAAAGAATGTTTTTATATGAAGTTTCTTAAATTCATTAAGTTTTGGGATTAACCGTTCACCACAGAGGCATGCAAGAACAACATTCATTTTTTTTAATCTCATCACAAATCATCAAGTCAAATAGCAAAAGGAGCAAGTCTCTTTATGTAATACATAAATCATTGACTAAGCACTATAAGTTAAAGTATACAAAGTATACTTTTATGAACTAAAAAGCAGAGATGCTCACAAGTCATTTTTTTTTCAAGTCCAAGTCAAGTTTCAAGTCTTACGAAAGCGAATTACGAGGCTGACTCCAGTCGTCATTATTATACTCTTTTATTCTTCCAAGGCACAGCAGATGTGTTGGCAGGGCGAGAAGCTATCAGAAATACATTCAGGGTGTGAATGAACACATCAAGTACACACAGAAGTACACCCTGTCGCTCTCAGTGAGAGGTCAGTGACTGCTACATGCTCCGTAAGCCCAAATAAAGATGAAAATGCAGTTAACATTTAGAGCTCTGTCCCTAACCATCATGGGGACGGCGCACTAATACTGATTAAGTGAAGAGGCTTCACACATACACACACACACACACACACATACATACAGATTCCCCATTTAGTAGTTACATTTGCCCAGCCACTGTAAAAATGTGTAATGAAACTTGATGAAATACTGTTAAGGGAATGAACGTATGTTTTCGTTGATCTGATTGCATTTATTATTGATTATTGAGCCTTAAACTGCTGTGTAATTACTTGAGACAAAAACACCTACACCTAGAAGAACCTAGACTGGCATCAACGTCTGATATCACATATAAAGGTTGTTTTTGTCCTAAAACCACCGGGGTCGTCTATAAATCTGTGCATCAGAGCGTTCAGACTGGGACCTCTGAGCTCACATAATGGAGAAACAGTTGAATGGCGGTCTAAAATCATTGGTTTTGATGATAAATCTTGAATAAAATATCCAAACAGTTCAACTGTTACAGAAATAGTGCAGAAATAAAGCACTACAATTAAAAAAAGAGGAAACATTCTCTCTTTTTTTTGCTAAAAAAATAACAGACCTCAAAAAGTACTTTAAAGAAAATAGTCTGTCTCATTGTAACAACCTGGATTCTAAGCGTTAAGATGAAGTTTACAGTAACGTAAAACAAATCCTTTGGCATTGTTCACTGTTAAAGTTAAATAAAGTTACAATGAAGAGTTCAAAACACCCATTAACATCATCTCAACTCTCCTTGACTTTTATCCGTCACTCATACTGCAATGTGAAAACCTCTCATCTATTAACTTTCCTGCCATCAACATTATTTATTATTTATTGACAATCGTACATATCTTTTTTAAAAATAATACAATCACGTTTGACTACCATTTGCCTATAAGTCTTAACACTTTTAATCCAGAAGACCTTTTAGTTCTTCAAGTATAAACATCACCCGACGGCAGTGATGATGTGTCACCTTTGAATTCATAGATCTTCAGTTAAGAGCAGTGTTTTTACTAAAAGTAAACATGAAGAGAGGAGAGCTCGTCAGCCCACACAAGACTCCACACTTTAGTGTCAAACTCCGTGTATAAAGCTCATAGCTGAGTGTTGTCCATAAAACAAATAATCACGGTATATACAATAGACAATAAGAAACTCACTGAAAAAAAACTGAATTAAAAGTAAATGTCCTCTAGGAGATAATGTCATAATTTGCCTTTTTAGAAAATAGAAAACAAATTTCATGCAAAAAATATATACCTGGGATTTGGATAAACTCTTGAAACACAACATACCAAAAATATATATTAAAAACTGTCTCAGATTAGCCTGTTACAGATAAAGAGAACTGGAGAGCAAAGCTGAACTCACTCCAATAAATGAAACCTGCTTGGTATAATGGTTCTAATGTGGTTAACACCACGTCACCATCAGTTTCCTCTTTGAAGAAGCGCACATGTTTACTCTTGATGAGTTTGCACATTGCTACTTTTACCCGAGGTGTGTGCTATTGGTGCCAAGTTAAGTTACTGGTTTCAGTTTATTGGTACCAGGGAGTCTTGCGCACCCAGCGGAGGGTGCATCCCGAGTCTGTGCGGATCTTGATGGAGGCTGCTTCTGCTTCTCTGACGGTCTCCTTCACCGACTGCATCAGATTCTGGGCATTATGGACCAACATGTCTGTGGCCTGGGCAGGGAAACATTTATTTGTGACTCAGTCAGAGATGGGACAAAATGAAGATTAGTTATCAGGACGAAGTATTCAGCAGTGATGGAAAATACATTTACTCAAGTACTGTGCTTAGGTACTTGTGCTTTACTTGAGTATTTCCATTTTCTCCTACTTTATACTTCTACTCCACAACAATTCAGAAGGAAATATTGTACTTTGTGCTCCACTACATTAATTTGGTACCTTTAGTTACTTTGCAGATTCTGTTTAGTAATACAAAATATAACCAACAAATAAATTATGTATATGCATTATTATTATTATCGGTTAAGATAAGACTTTCACAAGCTACCCAGCAGTATATGAAGTAGTTAAAAGTAGCCCTACTTTACCTTTACTAGCTGCAACATTAACAAAGTGATGAACACATTAATGCATCAATAATTATTGTAATCCAATAATATATATTATTCTGAAATGGGCCAATCTGCATAATGAGTACTTTTGCTACTTTAAGTATATTGATGATAATACTTTTACAAAAGTTTTTAGGGATGCACTTTGGGATAGGGATAGACTTTGACTCATTTTAAAATTCAGAGTTACATCAGTTGCATTCATTTGTCACCATAGGCCACCACCTTGGTTTTTAGTGCAACACCATCTCTAGCCTCATGTTACCCGACATGGTTCCAATGAGTAGTACAGTGTGGTATACAGACTTTAAAAGGGGACATATCGTGCTCATTTTCAGGTTCATACTTGTATTTTGGGTTTCTACTAGAACATGTTTACATACTTTAACGTTAAAAAAACCCTTTATTTTCCTCATACTGTCTGTCTGAATACACCTGTATTCACCTTCTGTCTGAAACGCTCCGTTTTAGCGCCTGTCTCTGTATGACCCCCTCCCCCAGTCTGCTCTGATTGGCTTGTGAGAAAAGTATGGCGTACCTTTTGCAAAGGTAGTTCTCATACTGTGGGCGGTATATTCTAATGAGCCTGCAAGTGACATAGGAAGGGGAGCCAAATCTGAATGGCTTGTTGAATCACATGATTTCTGATCTTGGCAGCCCACAAAAAACTCACTGGGTTGTCTTATGTCACAGTTTGTGGGTTGGTAGGCACTCCAGATACCCAAATGTATGTGCGCAAGCATTGAAAAGTGAGTTTTTCATGTTATGTACCCTTTAAATTTGGCAAAAAGAGATCGCTAGTATTGAATTGGTACTGGATATTGTGTGTTATTTTGGAGTTTACCTGCTCCGACTCCTCTTCACTAATGTTTGTTCGTCCCAGCATGGTGGCTTTGACAGTGGAGAGGATCTTCAGCTGAGTGCTGATGGTAGGGATTCGTTCACACACCTTTGGAGGGAGGAAAACATTAAATTGGTTTCTCTACACGACATGGAGGACTTTTCAGTATGTGTCTGTATGAGTATGAGCTTACCTGCAGCAGGTTAGTTCTGATGCGTCTGTCAGTGCACTGCTTGGCCACTTCCTTTGCCAGTCTCGTCACCTCATCTGAGGCCTTGGCGATGTCCTTAGCGCACTGAATCAGCGCTCGCTTGTTCCCGCTTCCACCGCGCACCAGCCGAGACATTTCTGCCATCAACAGAGCCATCCGCTTGGCTGCTGCTATGATGTCGTTACCCTGTGAAGAGGGAGGAGGAGGAGGAAGCAGTAAGAGCCGTGAGCAGGATGCTGGAGAGGAGCTTTGGATAAGAGATGCAATGGAAACACATCCCATGAGTCATGTTTCCACACATTTTTCTGATAATAATCAAAATGTAGGATACTGAAAATAGTGTTATCAAACAATAAAAGAATGCTGGTGCTTTGTGTGCATGAATTTGAAATGCAAAAGCAAAACAGGAGCAGAAAGCTGCATGCAGCGTCAGTGCAAGTTAGCACATATTCTTCAACCCTCATTGAAGAAGATAATTTATATCCGTTGTTTTGGAGGGAAACAGTGTTCACTGTCTCCATCACATCACAGTCAACGTGAGGTTAGTACCCATGAGGTGATGTTCACAGTGTTGGAGCGATCAGTACACACCCAGAGGCAGAAGCAGGTGATCATACCAGGCAAGCAGACAATCTAATGTCAAAACTACATCACCCAGAAGTCTTTGGGAAACTGTCATCCTTGGCTCTACAGGTTCGCCAGACAACAAGTGACTTACAGAAGTGAGACAGAGTGCCTGGCTCCTCCGTTTAACTACTAATCATGAACATATAGGACTTGTGGAGCCAGTGGTAGTTTTTCCTGGTGCTTTTAGTACAACCTCAGCGTGATGTCAGCATAACCGTGTGTCAACCATGTCTGAGTGTGATGAAACAACAGCAACAGCCGGTTGGAGGATTCCATGGTAGTGGCAGATGCAGAGCTCATCGTTTGCACAGCCACAGTGACCGTCAGCTAGCACTCCAAAGTCTTTGTCCTGCGGTGCTTTCTTTGTGTGGTGCATTTATCTGTTTTGCATGCTTGTGTGTGTGTTGGGGGTCAAACAGGCATATGATCCTCCCAGCAGCTCAAAACACTGGGAGCAAAACACTATCTGACCCACGTCTGGTTGTGTTTCACTCATGTGCATGTGTGCGCAGACCTTGCTGGACCACTTTCTCGCCTCCTGGTGGAGAGCCTGGGCAGCTGCCAGAATGGGTTGATTGACAGGCTGGTTGGAGGGCATCATCAGCAGTTCTGGCTCATAGTCATCCTCACCATCAGTAAACTCATCTTCATCATCTACCTCTCTCTCCTCTACTGCCTCTTCATCCTCAGGCTGGGGAGGCTGGATGGGCTTTGGGGGGGACTGTTGTTGTTGTTGGTGGTGGAGGTGGTTGGAGGAGCAATTGGGATGGGAAGGAAAAGGAGGGAGGGAGGGAAGCAAAGAAGGGAGGAGGAAGAGGAGGAGGAGGAGGAAAAAAGGAGGAGAAAGCCAGGGATGGCAGGAGGGAAGGAAGCATGGGAAAAGGAGGCATTTAGTACAGTATGAGAGGCACTGGATGGAAGAACAGAGGACAGGAGACAGGTGGGAGGAGGAGCGAATACAAGCACTGTGCAGGAGCAGGGAGAGGGGAGGTGAAACTGCACGCGCAAGCAAAGATGGGGAGAAAAAAAAGAGGAAAGAGGAGCTGGTTTGGGCAGGTAGCAGGTGGATGAAGTATCTTACTCTGAGGCAGTGGCTGAGTTGAAAGTTTGTAAAGCATTTGCATTATCAAACAAGGTCTAACTGTAGCCAAAACCAGTGGTTGACATCCTTCTAGTGTATGTAGGAGTCTAAAGCAGTGAGCTGGGAAACTGAGTGTGACCCAATGGCGTAAAAGATATATTGTGCCTGGTTTCCAAAGACACCTCTGATGCATAGATCATTACACAGGTGTGGGAAAACTGTCAGGAGAGCTATAAAGGGGACGAGAGGGCATCATTCCTGCATAACCAAGGGTTATTTACACACTTCCTCCACACAAATACACTTGGACACACACATACAGAACACAGAGACACCAATAGGGAAATAAGAGTACAAAGAAACCTACTGCAAATACAGTGTGCTTGTTCTCTGGAGGCTGGATCATCTCTCCACAAATGACCATTTTTCTTATATTTACTCTGTGTACATTAACAACCGTACATGCAAACACCTCGAACAGATGACAGTTTCCACTTTCCCCTCTGAAATTGGAATGGAGCCACTGATCTCCACATTTCAGCATCACCGTCACTTCAGGAAAAAACTTGATTTCAGGATATTCACAGTGTATGAGAGGGCACTTCATTGTCGGACAAGTGTTTTATGGCCAACAGAGAGGAAAAAGTAAAATCACTTTGGCCATGTCCACTAACATGACATCACGCTAACCAGCTGGCTTATTTTAGCCCGGACTGCACGTATGCTGATTTTGATGGAGTGGATATGCAAATTGTATATTTATGTTTGTGTGAACTGACCTTGCTTGACCACTTGCGTGCCTCGTCGTGCAGCTGCCTGGCCGCCACCATCATGGGCTCGCTAAGCACCTCTCCGACCTTCTGCTCTGGGAACTCCTCGTCCTTCTCCTCTGGAGGAGGGGGCCGAGGCGGGGGCACCTCGCCCTCTGGCAAGGGGGGCTTGGGTGGCGCCTGCTCATCAGCAACCTGGAAAATATGCATAATGTTACAGTATGTGGTTTAGGAACAAAGGGGGGTATTACTTTTGCGCCATCTAGTGGTTTGTATCAATAAAGACATCCGAAGTCTTCATACTGGGGCTTTAAATAGTAGGCTGACAAGCAGAGTTTTGCTGCCCTCTCTGGTTGAAAGTTTCAGGCCTGTTTCACCTCTGACCACATGTAAATGTGCTCTGTTGCACCTGTAACCACACCCATCAGTAATGTCACGGGGTCCTGGGGTGTAGCTGTTAAACCACTGAAAGTAAGCAAAGATATAATTTAAGTTACTCTTTAATCATGTGACACCCTTTTGGTTTTGGTATAACCTCCTAGGCTGTTCTGCTTGTCCCAATATTGCCCTTTTCAATAAATTTGATTGATTAAATTGAATTATTTTTAGACTGGGAGCATGCGATACCCATCATTACTTATATTATAATGAAACCCCCTGATTAACTGGTTTTAAATCTGAAGTATTTCTCTTTAATGCAAAATATTCCGGATTAGTTTAACACCTCAAAAACGGTGTGATTGTGGACTGATTAGATTTGAATGACAGTGGACATACAGTCCAACAACTGTCATCAGATGTTACTAAATCCTGATTGGTGCGCCAAAGTATGCGACGTCACCTATTTCCAACTGAGCCCCGCCCATGTGAAAGTGAGACCAGAAATCTCTCATGTGAAATGACCAAAACTGTTATAAATTATTAAAATAGTGCATTCATGTGAGACACAATTACTCAGAGTAAGAAGCTGACTGAGAAAATAGGTGTTCAAGGCCTTTAAAGGGTGTTTGTCACCTGGTCAAACAGGCCTGCAGTTTGAGGTAATTGTTTACATTTGATTAATTCTTTATGTAATCTTCCACAGAAATGTAAGTGAGTATGCAACACCCAGCGTCACATTAACAGTCACCCCTGAGGGCTCACCACTCTAACCTGCTTTCTGCAGTCGGACACTGAGCAGCTCCACCGGAGCAGTTCAATGTCAAACCAAAGCAAAAAAATTACTTTCCCCATGCATTCATTTTTAGCAGGTGATGGTGGGAAAATGGTAGGTAATTCATTTTACTGTGGATAATACTATAGGAACTATGTGTGTTTGAATGTGCCTACATGGAGCTGGAGCTGGTCCAGATCAGGTGGTGGAGGAGGGAAGTCGGGCTCCTGAGGTTGGAAGGCTTCTCTGACTTTTCCGACTGCACCCAGGATCCTCAGACACGAGTCCAAATAGGCCTTCTGCAGACCTGTGGAGGAGAGGGTAAAGAGAGATAATAAACCTGTCTCATACAGTATATTGAACACGTGTTTGCGTAGTGTATTCCTGTACCTTTATCCTGTATGTTCCCAGCCACAGCTTTAGCATCCATCACCATGGGGGAGATGGTGTGAGAGAGGATGTCTGAAGCATTTTTCACTGTGTCTCTGAACCGCGGATCTTCAGAGTTCTCCACTTCCCTCTTAGCCACCAACAGGACCCGATTGGCTCGTCTCGCTATGCTCGTCGCCCCGGCAACAAGCATTTGGGGCTGAACATTCGCCATGGCAACTCGGCACTTGTCGATGTCTTTCTTAATAGCCTCCTCAGAGGCATCTAACAGAGATTTGGTGTCGATGGCTTCGTCCACCAGACCTGAGGCACACACACAGATTAACCTCTGTTATCACATCTCATCTGCAGTACGTTAATGTCGTTTTGGGATGTATTTGTTGCAGCCGGCTGTGACACTGCAACTACTTGACAACTACTGAAATGTAAAATGTCTGTAAAAAATCCTCACCAGTGAGTTTCTCCACATTGTCAATCCACTGGTTCTTCATGGTGTCAAAGTGCTCGTACGCTGCTTTATTTCCAGGATTCTTCAACAAGATCCGAGCAGCAGAGGTCACCTGGACATTAACAAACATTGTCACACTGTGTACAACAGCTTCATGTTTCTATCAGTGTATGCAATCATGCAACTCGGGGACGCCAAAACAAACATGAGCACCTGTGGTGTGAGCTCCCTGGCATGTTTCACAGCAACATGTATCCCCTCTACTGTGGTCTTATTGGCCGATCCCACGGCAGCAGCCTTCTCCGCGGTCGCCCCCAGCCGGCCTGCGTGGGCCTCGAAGTTCCCTGCACGCTCATCAAAAACCTACAACAAACATTAATACTGGTTTAGTCAGAGTGCAGACATCCTCTTTCATTCTTTACACACACAACATCTGGATTAATCAGAAACACCACAGATTTGTGTACGTTACGGACCTCCTCTCTGTTGGGGGCATCGGCGGGAGCAGTTGCAGCCACAGCCAGCAGTTTGATAGGCGTGGTGGTGTCACTGAAAACATCAGATACTTCCTGGGTCATCACCTCCTGCATGTGCTGCCTCAGGTCCTGGTGGAAGCAGAGAGTGTTATATATCAGTCCACTAGGGGGAGCTCTGCACCAATACTTTAAATAATAATGACCATGCATGCATCCTTTATATACAAGACTCCATGTTCTTTCATGGATGCACCATTCGATCAAATTGAAATCTTCTACATGTCTTGTGGATCATTTTATTCACCGATATATTTGAAAAAAATGTTGTGATTATTTAAAATAACCCCTGTGGGTTTGTGGGTTTGAACAATGTTTGGCTGCACAGCACAAGTTTGTAATAACAGTGGAATGATTCATTCGTAAATGAATGTGTGTGTTTACGAGAGCTACCTTCAGGCTGTCCTGCAGTTGTGCGGCTGTAGCTCGTGCATGAGGAGCCTCAGCCTCGCCCCTGTTGGCCATGTCTGCCAAGGATGTCGTTAGAGCCTCTGTCCGGTCGCAGCGTCCAATCATATCCTGCCGATACGGGCCTAACAGGCCTCCTGCCAGCCGCTTCCCTTCTCCAACCATCCCTCTGATTGCTGCCTGACCTGGGGAGAGACAAAGTCATTCCCTCATCACATCTGGATACACAATATCTCAGCTGTTTTCAATAAAAAACAAGATACAATGATTCCAAGTCCTTATTTAGACATGAAGTACTAGGACTGACTGCGGTTCACATATCTTTTCTTGTAAATTAGAAAAGTGGTGATAAAGTTTGTAGGAGGTCATTATGTGATGATTAATATCTATAGTATTTGGTTATATCCTCTAAGAAAGCATATCGTGGGCTGGTACCTGTGTTCCACTGTAGTATCTCACACTCTGCTCCCAAAGGGAAGCATGGGAGGAAATAGGAAACAATCAAATGACAAAACAGGGATATAGCAACAGACATCAAACAAAGCATTAAAAACAACACAATGCTTCCTAAATGACGACATAAGTTCAGTTAGTCATTCAGTGAGTCACTGTGGGCATTTAAGGAAATGGCATCAGTCACCAGCACATGCCATGTCTGTTGAAAATGAGACACTTACTCGTGGACCATAAACACCTCACATCTTTCAGTATCCCATTTACCGCGAGTCCTGGGTGCTGCCTTGGCCACTTTCACACACTCCCTCATCCACAAAAGGCGCGCAAGGTCAGAGCGTTTATTTTTAAACTACTACTACATCATCCCTCCCTTGAGCCGTCATCCAAGCCCGCTCACCTACTCCTCTGTCGTCCACTCCGGGGTTGTTCACCCAGCGGAGGGCCTGCTCCATCTTGCCCTCCAAGGTGATGGCAGGTTTGGTCGGTCTCATGTTGGCCACGGCCCGGTTGGTTTTGGACTGCAGCGTCAGCAGCGCCCCGCCGATCTGCTTTGCCAGCGCACGAGCCTCCGGGCTGTCACCTTTACCCCTGAGGCAGTAACAGATGGAGACATGATGTGAGGGGGAAACAAAAAGGTGTAAAAGCCACGTAGTGTAGAAATTAGATCCAGACTTCAAACCCACCAGATGTGTCACCATAGCCCTGTTAGACACCACCTTAAAGGGAAATACTGTTAAAGGCTGATGCCACTTTTTCATCTGTTTTTGTCAACATACATTTTTGTCTTGTGTAACCAGAAATTAATATAAATAAAGGTACAAGCTCTGATCTAGTGAGTTTCATTATTATTGACAGATCTAAGGCCAGAAGAATAAACAAGACATCCCAACTCGTCACATGCTGCCGCTTTGTCACGCCCCTTGACGTCACTTTATTTTCACTATCAAAACCTCTATAGTTACCCTTGGCGTCACGTTAGGATTAATCAACAAAACCACTATAGTTTTTGGTTTAGAAAAGAACCGCATGGTTGGGCTTAAAACTACTACGTTTGTACGGTGCGTTTCATACCGACGCTACAGAGTGCCGTGTGTGGCGGTATCGAACGTCGACGGCCATGACACAGCCTCGGTATTTGACACCGTGGGAATGAGAATGAGCTGGAATAAAATGTTATTTATACAGGTCATTTGTTTGAAATATTAACAAACTTTATATGTGTAGTATTTCTTTTAAGGCCATGTACAGTCAGTCTTTATTTTTGAATCTAAATAGCCACAGATTATATAAGTACTATCTTTCATAGATATAGAAATGTATGATGATTCATAAAATCTTTCTGTGCACTAGCACGGTAACATTTTTCTCCTTTAAAAGTTCAGATCCAAAGTTTTTGTGTGGATCTCTATAACAGCTGGGCTGCTTGATTTACTTTGTCATATCTCTGGTTTCCTTTTATGGTCAGTGCATGCAGTGGAAGTGCAGAAAATCTATTCGTAATGGTGACTCATCATGCCATGATTCACTGAACTGCAGAAACATTTTGTAAATTAACTGCTCTAAACCCAACGAATTGGCCATCCGACTGCATTTTGAAATTTGTTGTTTCAAATTCAGTGGCATAAACCTTGAATTGAGTGGTATTTCCCTTTAAGGCCTACAAAGTTCTGATCCTCAGACTGTTAACCCTTCGTATAAACACCATAGCCCCATCTGTTCCACAACATATTCAAACAGTTAGAAACCTTATCGGAGGACTGATGCCCAGGGTTGACAGGCAACAACATATTTTCCAGGCAGGAAAAACATGCCACCTATTGGTGGTGTGAGGTTGCAGTTTGAGCCTAGAAAAAGAGGGTCTAAAAATTATATAAAGTTATTAAACATCACAGGTCGTGCATGTGTCAGAAGAAGGAAAGCGTACTGTCTGCGTAGCTCCATGAGTCTGGCGGTGAGGCCTACAATCTCGCCGATTGAGCGCAGGATGTCGTCCCTCTCTTTGGGGTCTTCACATAGATCGGCGATGCGTTTGGCCTCTGCTAGTAGCGCTCTGATGTTCTCCTCCCCCTCAGGACCGCCGTTAGGATCGGCCAGCCAGGCCTAAAAAAATGCACATATGTGGCTTAGTCTCATCTGATGAAACATAAATCTGTATCTTCAAGGAAAAGAAGACAAGTTCACTAAACATTGTATATTTATTAGGGCTGTCAAAGTCAATGACGCGTTAACCCAAATTCGTTTTAACACCACTAATTTCTTTAACGCATTAACGCAACTTGAGTGAAGATACTGTCATCATATGAAGCTTGAACACCTAAGGAATCTATTGGTACCAACCATGTTATACTAGCCTGTTGAGAAGGAGGTTAAATAATTCAAACTTACGCTTAATTTTTGCAAGGAAAAACTGGCATGGCCATTTTCAAAGAGGTCCTTTGACCTCTGACCTCAAGATATGTGAATGAAAATGGGTTCTATGGGTACCCACTAGTAACTATTTAGCCGTTGCTCCTATTCACATTAGCTTATATCTAAAATTCTTCACTAAAAATGACAATCAAATAGAACAAAAGAGACAGAAATAGTATATATATAATGCAGAGAGCAGGTATCATTCACTGGGGAGAGGGTTAACATGGATTACTGTGTAGTTGTTGTTTTATCTGACCTGTGCAGCGTCCAGCCTCCTGGCGATGGCCTGCTTGGCATTGATTAGAGCCTCCAACCTGCGAGCAGCACCGTCCACTTTGCCAAACAACAAGTCTAAGCCCTGCGAGCACTGGCCTGCCCGCTGCACACACCCTGGGGTCGGGCCCTGGCCTCTGTCACGAAAGAAAAACACACACAGCTAACACAAGATGACAAAATAAAAAACAGTTTAACTCACATTCTCTCATACAAACACACTACCTGGCTCGTAGATCTGCAATCTGGTCAGTCATTTGTCCCAGAGCCTTGGTGGTTGCCAGTATATCTTTCCTCTCCTTCCCAGCACACAGCTCGCCCACCTTACCAGCTTCGTCCAGTATCACTCGCAGGGCGACCTCACCGGGGTCTCCTGGGGGGCAACGACACACCACACATTGTGGAATAAAATCTAAAAAGCTGATTGATTGTTTTAGTAGAAAGCATAAATAATCCAGTCACCTGGTTGTCCATGTGGGTCTTTGAGCCAGCTTTTAGCCTGTACCATCTTAGACTCAATCAAAGCCAGAGATCTCTTCAAGGCCTCCATATCCTGAGGGAAAGAGAAAAAGCAGCATTGAGCATAGCAGTGGGTATTTAATGGGTATTAAGTGGATATTAAATAACAAGGCGTTGCTTTATATTATGGCATACTGTAAATAAAGAGTTGTCAATAATGTCTTTAGGAGTAATTTTCTAAAATAGTTGGCCACTGTCACTTTTAGCAAACGCTACTCAGACAATAATAAATAGTACTTTTGTTGGGGACTACTTTCAGTTGCGGATGAATACACATTTGCTCTGCAAGTGTGTATTTACAGCAGCAGGACGGTGTAGATGAGATTGTTTCAGCATAAATTACAGTGCTGGTGTTCAGCTCCCATGTTTATACTTTATCAGGCTTTGGCTACACAAATAAAACCTGTTAGTAGGGGTGTAGCGATACATCGATCTGGATCGATATATGGATTCAATGATCAACAATCCAGTATCGTCGATGCAAAATGAAAACATCAATACAAATCGTCATCTAAGATACACCTTTATTTTGAAATTCTTAACTGATAAAAAAAACATTTGCACTTAAAAGTGAGAAATGTGGCACTTTATAGTGAACAACAAGAGGTCTATTTTTATTATTTTTATTAAAAAGAATAGTTTTTAATTTAAATGTCTGGAAGAGCCCAATATTAAAATTGCTCAATCATATTTCAGTTGCTTTTTGTGAGTTGATATAAATGTAACTGATGTGTTTAATGGGCATATGATATCGTCTCATATCAATTCGCAGGCCCCTGAATTGGAATAGATCCAAACCGTGTCGTGGCTGACTTGTGATATTGGCGAATATTGTATCGTAAATCGTAATCGGTAAATATCGTATACTACCTGTTAGTAGGAACAATTCACTGTTGATTTTGATCTTTTTGTGGGATTTGTCGACAATAACAAAAATACAAAATATCACCAGCTTTTAAAGGATCCCAGAATTGTGTAATTATTGATGTTTTACAAACATTTAAAGCATTTATAACTTTGTAAAGTTAAATTGTGTGTTACTCGTCGCATCCAAATATATATTATCTGTAAAGCAGTAAAATAAATATGTATTAACCGTGAATAAATTCACAACACAAGTCTTCATGTTGCATTTTCAGAACTTATGTATAGCCCAATTAATTAACTGATATGTTGTTAAAATAATAATTACTAATGAAAGAGAGGATAATGAGACATTTAAGGGAGGATAACCACAAACTCTGCTTTATAACAGGTGGAGCGATAAAAAAAGCCTTTTTCCAGCTGAGAGGAGAATGAACCTACTAAGTGGAAGCGTTCAATACAACCCATCTATTATGGATGTGGCTGGACACCAACCAGCTTGTTTCTATAATTCATGACTTGAGTGGATGACCGTCGTCATCGTGTGCCGGCGGTTCCCCCACACACACCGACAGTATAAGTGCTTATCACAGCTCATACACAGAGTATGTTGACAGCAAACACACACACACAAAAACACAAACAGACAGATTTGTCTGAGGTAGCTGTGTGCAGAGAAACATGCAGGGTTACAGGTTAGACTAGTGAAACAGATCTCCTGGCACAATCTCTAAAGAAAACATTTCCAAGAGAGAATATTCTGCCTCAAAAACAGCGTCTTATTATGCTACTGACAGCTCCATCACACAGTAAACATCAGCAGCAGGAGAAGGAAAATACCATGATTTGAACATGGATTGATTTTCTGAAGCTGTTATTGTTAAAAAAGCTTAAAATAACTGTCATCTGTTTCAAGCCATTTGACTCAAATGGACATCTAGAGACAAACAGATGCACAATATAGTGACAATATAGATCACGTCAGCTAACAGTCAGTGGACTAAAACACATGACACACTTACTGCTAAATACCAGCATGACAGATACATAATATAAGCGTGAGGACATGTTTCCTTCTCTCTCACACAGACACACTTGCATGCTGGAAACTGCAGAGGGGGGAGAGAAACAGGCTTACCTTCTACAGGGAGGAAAAGAATGGAGGAGGAAGGTAAAGAAAGAAAAGAAAAAGAAAAACCAGGAGTTATACTACCGAGCAAAAAGAAAAAGTGGAGACAGAAAGTAAAGAGTGAATTTTTTTTTTTTTTTGGAAGATGCTCTCTGCAGCACAGAGGGATGTGTGGACAGAGTGTGTGGCTATGTGTGTGCAAACAGGCACTCCAAAACAAAAGTGAATATCTGATTTAGGTATGTAAGTCGTTTTTGGGGGTATAAAATGAAGAAATCAGAGTTCAAATGTGCAGCACAGGTCATACCTTGTTGGCCCAGGCGTCCTCATCCCACGTGGTGAGCTGTAAGACTCTTATGATCTCGTTGATCTCAGCGCTCATCTTCTCAAAGGTGAACTTCCTGTTCCTCTCGGCCTCCTCAACGCCGGCACCTCGACTGCTCTTGGTTGCGACAAAAATCTTGATGGCTGAGGACAGAAATATGAGTATTTATGATTGTAGTCATACAGGAGCATATATTCATCACAAAAAATGCAACTATTTATTTGAAAATCCCCCACTCGTAGTGTAAAAAAGACACTGTGGCAAAACCCCAAAAGGAGTTTTCTCCAGAAACGTCAAAATACCCAACAAACAGAAACTACCATCAGAATAATGTGAAGCGTAGTATAATGTAATAATCACTAAATTATAGAGGCATTTCAGCTGTATTTGCTACATTTTTGGTCACTTGGGGGATAAACAACCTTTTAAGTTGGGTCGTGTCTAGAAGGTAACCTGCAAATTGCAAAAACTTGCAAAAACTTTCTTCTTGCGAGACACGTTGCCCAATGATCTATCCTAACCTTAAATATTCGAGATCAAAGCCTAGCCTTAACTAGTTCAAGGTCAATGTCTAACCTTAACTATTCAAGGTCAATGTCTGACCTTAACTATTCAAGGTCAATGTCTAGCCTTAAACATCTTGCGAGAGTTTTGCAATTTGAGTGTTACCTTTGAGACATGACCAGAAACTTGTGAGCAAAATATTGCTTATTTATATGTCCAGCAGATACAAAGCAACATTATCATTCATTTAGAGTCGTGTTTCTGGCCACTTGACGAATATAAGTCCAATATTCAAACTCCTTTTAGCTTTGTTTTTGGTCTCCACCGTCTCTTTAGCTGCTAAATGCTCTATTGTCTTCACCATTTGGTCGTTAACTTTATCTCTCTGGTGTTGCATGTAGCGTACAGTGGGTTTGTCAGAGCTTTTTCAAAAACGTCACTGATGAGAGCCGTGAGAGTGAACCAAAACATTAAAGTTGTGGGACAGAAAAACCCCCAGAAAACAATGAGCTGAAAGAGGCTAAAACACATAGAGCTGAGGGGAGCTGCAAAGTCAGGTGATATTTATCTGCAGATAGGTAGTTATATGATCTGTTTTTAATATGAAAAAATATTGATTATAGACACTTAAAGTTGCAAAATGGATCGTGATCTTGCACGACCAAACTATGAGTCCAAACTTTTTTGATATTACCTCCACAGTGAATGTGCAGCTCTAACAGTGTCTCTCTTTGTGGCTGGTGCAGTATACAGTATGAGAGACGATGTGTGTGTAGTCAGTCTGGCATCCCAAGTAGCTAATGACTGTAATTATCAGCGTTGCTATGACAACTGTTGGATGCTCAGTGACCTGCGCTGTCGTTTGCCCACACAGTCGCGCATACCTACCTGATATAAGAACAGGCAGCAGCTCTTTGACAGTGTTCATGGAGTTGACAAGCATCTGTCTGTGCTCTTGGTGCGTCAGCTCCTGCTGCCTCTCCTCAATCATCTTTGACATTTTGGTCATCCCTGAGGAAAAGAAATAAAAAATGGGGAGAATTTATTGTCCAAAATCAAACCAATCAGCAGGTAGAAGGCAGCAAATGTTTGTGATCTTGAGTTTGTTTGCATTAGCGTCACAGTTTTAAGCTCTAACAATCAGAGGCCGAGGGGAATCCTCCGGCCTATTCATCAACTGAGTAGCTCCAACACATCCAAACAGATCATTACTTCACGAACGACTGATCTCGTACAATGACGGCATCAGTCACATGTGAGAAAACCTTGGCATCAGATTTCCTCCAACTCATTATGCCACAGCGCTCTGACAACTCAATTGACCTTTTACCTCTGATGATAAATAGTCTGTTTATAGTCCTCCTCTCCTGCCAGTGAAAAGACTCTGATCCTTAATCACAGCATCAGTCGGTAGTTCATTTTGCTTTTCATCATGACAGATAGATCTTTAACTGACAGAATAGTCTAAGATGATTGCACCGTTAATGTTTTAGTGGTGGCCCTTGTAAAACACTGCCACAAATACCAAATAGTGTGATGCACAGTAATTTTTTATACACTTTACTGAATGTATACAGATTTTTATAAAGACTCATAGGACTCGAATTTCTGGATTTCCAAATTTGTTATTGATGTTAACAAATATTATGCTTAACCCAAGTTGTCCTTGAGTCCCAGTGTAACTAGAACAGGGCTGCAACTAACCATTCTTCAATATTAATCCATCTGCATTTCTGAGATACTTAATATGAAAGCTGTAAAGATCTCATTCTCATGAATTATTTTCTTCTTTTTTTTAAAATGGAAGTCCCTTGCAACATGCCCTGTTTGATTTAGGCTGACGACCTTTGTTGCACGCTCCATCTCTCCTCATAGTTCCACACTTTTGTTACCATCAACTATTGAATAAAGACATAAATGCCCAGGAATAATCTTTAAATATTTTACAATGTATATACTCAAACTAATTTTGGATGGGTGCTCTTCTATCAGGACTATGTGATTCTCAGTTTCAGTCATGAAACTTTACCTCTAAAGTGACATTTAAAGAACCTCATGGAGTCGTCCTAACTGAGTAGCAGCTTTAAAGGTACAGTGTGTAGGATTTGGTGGCATCTAGTGGTGTGGTTGCAAATTGCAACCAACTGAATACCCCTACGCTCACTCCTCCCTTTCCAAATGCTGCGGTAACGTGAGTCGCCTCGCTCAGAGGCCAACCTTACCATAATAACACTTGAGAACAATTTTACACTCTGGGGCGCATGTTAAATGTGTCGGAGAATTACGGTGGCCTTGAGGTAACGTAAAAACGTGAAAGTGTTTGGTTTGTCCGTTCATGGCGGACTCCGTGAAGAGGACCTGCTCCCTATGTAGATATGAAGGGCTCATTCTAAGCTAACCAAAAACACAATTTTTAGTTTCAGATGATTATACACTAATGAAAACATAGTTATGAATATTATATTCCATTTCTGCTAATAGATCCCCCAAAATGTTGCACACTGTTCCTTTAAAACTGCACTTTTTTTCTTTTAAAGGAAGCTCCTGCTGACCTGGTCCCAGGTTCTTGGTGTAAGTGATGAGGTCCTCCATGGTCTCCACCACCTCCGCTACTGTCAGATACTCTAGGATACCTTTACACACTCGAATTATCTTACGCACCTAAGACACAACACAGACATAATCACAAGCAAGGTCATGTATTCAGGCATTAAATCAAGATGATTAGAGACAAACTTATTATGAGAACAAAATTCAATGTGTGCGTGAGTTTGTTTCATACAACAAAGTTATCCTGTTCTTTGTGTGGTGTCTGTGTGTGTTGGTGTGTCTACAGTCTTGTGATGTGCGTCTTGTGACTGTGGGAAGTTGCTCTTAAATGAGGCCAGTGATGAGACGTGGTGATCACGTGCCCAATGTGATTCCACTTATCAGACACACACACACACACATGCCATGCAGGCTGGTACATACCATATCCTCACACGCACTACCGCCACACACAAATACACATCATGAGTTATGACAGAGGGAAGTCATTTGATCTCTGTGATTAGATCTGGCTGCATTTGAGACTCCATTACAGAATTGCTCTAAGCTGAGTTCCTCCTTCCTGCAGCTATATAAAGCTTTATTTCCCTGAAAGATGCCACACCTATGAAGTAAGAGTGATTCTCAGGTCACACACACATTGATGCGAGGAGGCAAACACACACACACACACACACACACCTCTGCCTCGTCAAAGGTAAGGAGCAGGTCGGACGTTCCAGACAGTATCCCTCTGGATCCGTCGATCAGGTAATCTCGTGCAGGAACAGAGTATGGATCTGCCTTTAGCATCTGAGCCGCCTGGACGAGCTTAGAGCTCGAGTTCTCCACCCTGAAAACACACAGACGTGCAGCATATATACATTTACCAATCAGAGGAATTTAACGCCTTGTAAATCAAACGGATCATGCTCTCATGTCTAGAAAAGAAAACCACCTGTCACTCGCTTACAGAAGCCGCTCTCCACAGATGGTTACAAGGTGCACACGTAGGAAAGTGCACCAAATTTGAAGAGATTTTTTTGTTTAGTTCTGACATTTGAAAGATTGTATTTGAATGAACTGTAATTAAATCTGGGATTCAGAGTGTGCTGTGTTTGCAATAACCTTTAATTCAGTTAAATTTGACAATTTGTCATTAATTAATAAAGTTTGGGGCTTTTGTTATTTTGAAATGCCTATTCCTTAGAGAAAAATGATTAGCTTAACCTGAAGATGGGTTTTAAGAGCACTTGAATGATGCCAAGTCCCTCCTCTTTGTGACCCCCATTGGTCAGGGTATCCGTGGCTGCTGGTTCATCTATATTTAGGCTGGTTCACATTCCCAACGCCCCTTTCTAAGCCCTGTGAGTGAGATTTATGGGGTAGTGCACCATGCATGTGCGAGCGGGCTTGAGAGAGCAGCGTGTTGACCTTTTTTTGAGTTTGGAAATTAAAAAACAATCAACAACAAGACAAGGA
The DNA here is from genome assembly GCA_916701665.1 of Sebastiscus tertius. Lineage (NCBI taxonomy): Eukaryota > Metazoa > Chordata > Actinopteri > Perciformes > Sebastidae > Sebastiscus > Sebastiscus tertius. Next base: position 73,262 of record CAKAOH010041141.1, on the reverse strand, counting down.
AATCAGGGAGAGAACAAACTGGAAATCGAGTATATCATATGCACAGTAAAAGCACACACACATAAATGCATCACACACAGGCGAGCAAACACGGCCAGATGTCTAAAGTTGCAGAATTGCTGAGTAGCAGCTCTCAAGAGTTCATGTCAGCTCTTTGGATGCAAGCTGGAAAACAACAAGCAGCCTCTCAGCGGTCTGGATGCAGGGAGCCGGACGGCCGCCCGGGTGAGGGCCTCAGAAGTGGCTCTTTGTTGCAGCTGGGAACGCAGCCACGTTTCCTGACATTAAATCGTCTGGAATCCTCTTTTTAACAAGTTCTCTGTCTCTACTGAGATAAAAGTGGATCATTTCCATAATTTTGTCACTGGGTATTTCTGTGAGTGACTGTGGGCCAGAGAGGAACAGAGGGAGGCATTCAAAGAAACAAGAGCAGTGCTTTTTCTTGCACTGTGCTTCAGAGACAGACTTACTTAATGAACGCAGGAGGCATGTCTCTCTTCATCACCTGGTCCTCGGTGGTTTGAACCGTCTCCTTCCCCACCTGCAACACACACACACACAGATGGACCATTTATTCTATTATCATTAGCTGCAGCACGACAGGAAATACTATTCAAGTGAGCACTATTAATAGTCTGAAGGGTGAACGGGTGTGTATCAATTCACACCTATTTCAACCATGTGTGCATGTCATATCGTTCAAGCTTCGAGGGACGTCTGTTATTCTCCGTGAGGGCGGGTGGGGAAAAGACGTTTACGCTGCTCTACTTTAGGTCTGTAGAGTCATCAGTACAACATCAACGATGCAGGAAATGTTTGCTACATGTAGGAGAGTAATCATTTTCTACATTAAATCAGGCACAAATGATATTCGGGGCCTGGTAAATGTAAACGTATATGCTCTGTTTTTACTGAACAAATCGAACTTGACAGTCGCAAATGCGAGTATTGATTTTTCTATTAGAGCTGCTACGTCTGTACCCCACCATGTTTGCTTACTGAATGTGGTTCAAACTAAAAACGTTGACATTTTCATGACAAAAGAAATATTTCTCTTATAGATTTGGTTGAAGGGCTGCACGGTGGCCTCACAGCAAGAGAGCTGCAGTTTCAAACCCGGCTTGGGGCTCTTCTGTGTGCATGTTCTCCCCGTGTTTGCGTGGGTGTTCTCTGGCTTCCTCCCACAGTCCAAAAAAATGCAGGGTAGGTTAACTGTTAACTGTAAATTGCCCATAGGTGTGAATGTTTGTCTGTCTCTATGTGTCAGGCCTGTGACAGCCTCTGATGTACCCTGCCTTCGCCCAATGTCAACAGGATCGGCTCCAGCACCCCCCCCGTAACCCTGAATAGGATAAGCGGTTACAGATAATTGATGGATATACTGGTTGCACACAATTAATATTCTTGCTCAACAAATGCGTGAATAATGTAAATACATATGAGTTTCTATTTTGGAGTCAAACATTTCAACGTCACTGACAAACACAAATTGGGAAGCAATTTTCCTTAGTATTTGGATAATTGCACAGAAACATTATTATTTCCCTGATTTGTCATGAAATTGCATAACTCACTTGCATACAGACAAAGAGTCACAGTGCGTAACGCAGATGTGCACACACACACACACGCTTGAGATGCAATTACAGTGAGATGATGACATCAGTCTCTTGCTGCTGCGTCGATGAAAGTCAGTTAATAGACTTTCTGGCTCCAGAGACTCGGGAGGCAGACATCACACAAACAACACAGATTCACCTACACAACGCTGAACGTCTTTGCAATTATAGACATTTCTGCTGCTGTCGACTATTCTGGTCATACACTAAAATATATGGCAAGAAAATTGTCAATGCTACTCTAGTTTGTGTTAGTAATGCATCAATAACTAATGCCATTATCAGTGGTTGTATTTTATGAACCGTAAAAACAAGACATCTAGTCTCATCAGTGTTTTCATCTCAGTGTAACTAATGTGCGCAACACTAAATAAACTACAAACTACAACAAAGACACCAACAACATGCAATGACAGTACTGAGAGGATGAACTTTGTGACGACCCCCTCTGCCCTGACTGTTGCTTGGCTTGTATGACTGCTGTCTTGGAGATGGGCGTGGCAGATTGTCATCAGTGAAATGGCAACACCTGGGCTCCGTGTTCTCCTTTAAAAACCCTGTTGGAGCTCGGTTGCTGGTTCCCTCTCCTTCCTGAAACACCCATTTGGCTTTGGCTTGGTGTTATGGTTTGTGTTGCCGCACCATACAACATTGCACTCACACACACTGCTGAATTTACTGATTCCACATGCCACTATTAGTTTAAGTCTTCCTCTTATGTTTTCTTTGAATTAATAATTTAACTGGCTTTGTTGTGTGCATCTCCGTCTTTTGTCATGGCCATGCGGACACATAAATAAGATATGTTTCATGATCATTCTAGCCTTTCTAAATTAAATGTATACTTTGGCATATAGTCACCTTCCTCACCGTTTTAAATTAATTTAGATCTAAATCTGTATGATACTTTATGTCTGGCAGTGCTACATGAATGTAGACAAACACGATCAAAACATCTGAAGGGTTACAGTAAATGTATCTTGTTGAATTTCCTTGTTTAAATAAGGCAGAGAGTTTGCCAACACTAAACTGAGAGGAATGCAGCTCTACAGGTAGAGCGCGCCCTGATGAAACCCTCCGGACGAAGTCACGCCAGGTGACGGATCAAAGAAGAGCTGTGTGAGCTCCTGAGTTTCCTGTAAGCAGCGAAGCTTGGTATCGATTATTCAATACATAATTAATGAGAAGTTAAGAGGTTTGCTGGACGCACTGACATTGTGATGTGTGTGTGTGGCTGATCAGCCGGAAACAGACAGATGCTGTCAATCAAAGCTGACACAATACAATACAGTCTCATCTCAGATCCATAGACATCAGCTCTGATGTGGGTGCAGAATTCATACTCTCTTTTTATAGCAACATATTTAACATATCTAACAGTCCACTCCAATCAAAGAATGATGGCAAAAGTCAACTCCCGCAAGTATGATTAGTAATTCTTTAATTAGAAAATGTCTTGGTCTATTTTAGTCTCTACCAACTCCTGAGGGAAATATCTGGTTCTTTAGCTGCTTAATGCTTCATCATGTTCACCAGCTAGTCCCTAACTTTGTCTTTCTGCTGTTTGGTGCTGAGCTGGTAGAGTACAGCTGCCTGCTAAGCTGGAAACAAAGCTGACAAGAGCTGTGAGAGCGAGCAAAAACATTAACGGTGCTAAATACGAGATTGGGAGTTTTTCTATTCCCTCTCAACGGTTCTCAACATGGTTAAAGCGAGCCGCAGCTTGGAGCTAACGGTGCTAACTGCGCTAACAGTGCGAACAACGGCGAGCGTGCATACGGAGATAACAGTGTTTACTTGGGGGTGGAAGTGGAGGCTGGGTGCTACGCTTCCGCGACAATGCCGTCGGTCGGGACGGCGTTATCGGCTGTAACCGCTCTATGAGAGCAGTGCAGAGCAACGGCCGTGAGCTAGCCAGTTGGGCAAGCTCACATGCATTAAAGGCATGCACGGCCGGCCCGGCGATGTCAATAAAGCACGGAGAAGCTCGGATTTCAACACACACAGAGGGAGAGAGATTTAATTCCCTGCTCAGGTAGACATTACTCCTCTATATCTTTACAAATAGTTGTTTGCTATGAGGGGTGGAAGTAACAAAAATGGAGGTGATAAAAAGGCATGTGAATTGAAAAATGGAGCCGTAAAAAAGGATGTGAAATGAATGTGATAAATTTCTGTTTCAAATAAAATGTCTAATAAAAGTTTATCATATCAATTGACAATTTATCACTCTATTTTTCAATTCACATGCATTTTCAGCACTTTCATTATTAACTCGTAAGCATTTATCACTTCCCTTTTTTCAGTTATTTTTGTTACTTCCACCCATGAGGCAACTTTCCTTAAATGATAGTGTGTGTGAATTTTGTGTTGTGAATGATGAATGCTGAACGTAGGACGGGGAAAATTATGAAACATGGCTCTGTTTTCATCATATCATGACATTTATTTCATTTCACATGCATCTTCATTACCTCCGTTTTTATCAATTAATTTTTGTTCCTTCCATCCCTCATAGTTTGCTGCTATATTTATGCTCTGGATATCGAATTTAGCACCTTTAAATTTCCGTGTCGTAAAACCAACACACTGTGTGTGTTGTGTGGAGCTGAGAGGAACTACAGAGTTGGGTGATGATTCTCTGTAGGTGACCCCTTTCACGTTATACAGTCATTTGATCCATTAATCATACAAAATGTTGGTCGGTGCAGCTTTAAAGACATACCTAAATTACATATTTGATCGTAAATTACATAATTGATTAGCAAGATGGAATTAATCAACATTCTGTCAATCAATAAACCAAAATAACAACTGACTATTTCAGCACTTGATAACACAATACAAATGGATATAATTCTGCAATATAATATAAGCCAGGAGTAGATTTAAGGCAGACTGAGAAGCAGAGGGGAAGTGTGGACACACAGCCGGAAATTAAGACTCATCCTGGGTCTGCCAACGAACAAGAAGAGATGGCTCATATTTACATGATGGAGCGGGCTGAGGACAGTTGGTGTGTGTGTGTGTGTGTGTGTGTGTGTGGAGGTGGGAGGGTGGACTATGAGGCTTGGCAGTGTCTGGTCTGAAGACGCCAGAGACACTTTCCCTCCCTCACAGGCTGCCAGTGTCTGACTGAAAGTGGCTATTTCTCCATCCCTCCTCTTCTTCTTTCCTGATTCTGCATCACGCTGTTCAGACCTTTTCACTCGACACTCCTCACATCCCTCCTCTTCCTCTCCCTCTCTTTCTCCTTCCAGTGTGTGGTTACTTCACTCAACGGTAAATCTATTTATTCCTTCCTCCCCCTCCCCCAGTACATACTCAGGATCTATGTTGACTCCTTCAGGAGCAGCAGATACTTCACAACCACCACAGAGGCAGCTCTCTCTCTCTCTCTCTCTCTCTCTCTCTCTCTCTCTCTCTCTCTCTCTCTCTCTCTCTGTCATCAGCACAACTTCAACACTTTCAACCAAACACACCAACAGCATCCTTCAGATCTTTAGTCGAATCAGCGTCAGCCCACGCACCACCTCTGACAGATTGAGACTGACACCATCTTATGTGTGTGTGTGTGTCTAAGTGTCTCAGTGACCTAGATTTTAAGTACCCCCCACAGTCAGCCGGCCCACCCTGGACGGGCCGGTAATTGTATCAGTGTGCAGTGGCACTCGTGTGTGTGTGTGTGTGTGTGTGTGTGTGTGTGTGTGTTATATCTTAGCTCAAACTGCGTTGGAGTGAATCAGCCTTCTATAATAAAGCACATGCACTCAGACGTGTGTGTATTTGAGCTTTAGGTGTCTTTTACATCCAATTAAGTTTATCTACACACCAACCAGTGCTGACGTTACAATCTCTGTTCTCAAGCACCTTTTGTGCTCTCTTTCAGCACCTTCTTGTCACCCACTTCTTACCTCTCACTCCTCTATCAGTGGACTACACGATACTCATCATTTCAACTGCACATAGCTATAGGCGTATAGCTGTGTTGTGTCTCTTGAGTACAAAACACTAAATAGGAAAAGACAGGATCTGAGGAGAGGTATCGGCATGTTTTACTTTTTATTGCATCCCACTTTCCCTCTATTGCGTTAATATTTTTATCCCTCCATCCAAACAGCATTTCCTCTGTCCGACACCTTCCAGTGTCACTGTGTCCTCGGCCCTTATCTCTCCCTGTAGCCTCACATCTCCATCATCCGAGACCCAGCGACATGCCCCAGGCTGCCATTAGCCTCCTTCTGCTCTCTGTCTGGTCGGATCAACTGAACGGATCAACGAGGACAAGCAGAGAAAAGAGAGAGAGAGATGGAGGAGAGGTGTGCCCGGTGGACATCAAGGACTCGGTGCAGCTGGATGGTATCGCATAAAAGGCGGATTTTTCATTAAGATACACCACTGTGTTTGAGTTCACACTGAATAGCCCTTTTTCATTATCAGTTAATGAGATATTTATCTAAATGATCTTATGTGTCCTTGCACAGGGAAGCAGCAGCTGAATGTGGGGACTATTCAAAACTTTGACAAACTACAACCAAACTCCATTCTGAGTTAGTCCTGTGATAATCTTGTGGAATTTGCACATTGGTGTGCTGCCTCATTTCATTTTATTTTAAAACAAAATTGTAACTTGCACACTTTGTTAACACATAGTATGTCATTGCACACTTTGCTGTAGTATGTTATTGTTATTCTATGTTCATATTTTATATTTTCTAAGATGGTTGAAGTAGTCTTGTATGTTTATAGTGTATTCTAATATATTCTTTATATTGTGTATAGTATAGATATTATCTTTAGTGTTGACGTGTATATTTACTGTTCCTGTGCATTGCCTGGATAACCTGCTGCTGTAACACAATAATTTCCCAATTTGGGATCAATAAAGTACATCTATCTATCTATCTATCTATCTATCTATCTATCTATCTATCTATCTATCTATCTATTAGAACAATAAAATATGATTTATTCACTGTAAATGAATTACTTTAAAAGGAACAATTCACACAACAAACATATCTGAATGGATAGATAGGGAGGAGGTCGGTGTGGATGGGTAGCTCAAAAACCACCAAACTTTCGCCCAGGAGACCGGTGTTCGTGTCCCGTGTGAAACCAAATGTCAACGTTGATTTATTTGTCACGTAACTTACGTACTTGAGTAACACCACTTCCACGGTTATTTTAAGCCAGACCATAATCTTTTTCTAAACCTAACTAGGTAGTTTTGTTGCCTAAACCTAACCAAGTCGATATTTTCCTAAACCTAACTAAGTCATTTTTTTTGCCTAGACCTAAGGAAGTTGATTCTTGTGAAGACGGAAGTTTATTTTGAAAAGCCCAGCATACATGTAACAAGCGTAAATTGACGCATGTTGCTGGACATTCGTAGGAAAAAAAGGAAGAAAAACTAGATACAGTACAAACCGTTGTATAGTAAGTTTGTGTGTTTGAGTGAACCGTTCCTTTAAATTTCATGACTAATCATTTTAATTTAGTGTGCAGTTTGTATTCAAAGGCTTTGCAGGGTAGCTTTTTAATAACATGTTATAAATTGAAGTTAAATGGCTTGATTTAATATGTTTTCACACTTAGGATGATGCTCCACTTTAACTGGGAAAACAATGGAAAAGTGAAGGTGGACACTGACTGTACAGAATATTGATGACCCTCCCAGTATGGCTTTGTATAATACAAATGTATTTGTCTTACTTCAAAATCCCTCTGGCGTATGAGTCACAAAATGCAGTCAGCCAGTATTATATATTTTTGGATTTAGCCAGCAGTTTAGTCATTTCCAGATGATAAATCATGGCCCCCCTGCTGCATCCCAGGATCATATCATAATTACAATTTTAAGCTTTACTTAAAAAAAGGCAGTCCTGGTGGAAACAAGTGCTGAGGAGCCTCGACCAGAGAAGCAGCACCAAGGTGATGTGCTTCAGCAACATGCAGTAAAAATACAATACAAACTTACATAGGTGAGAGCCAAATACAACTGTCAAGATGCCCAAAGCCTGTTTAAATCTTGACAAGACCGAGCATACAGCTCCTCAGTCTGCCACGCGATCTGCATTAACGGTCAGAAGTCTGCTCCACCAGGTGTGTCCTCCCACACTGTGAGACACATCTAGGCTCAGACTAACATAGTGCAGCTTCTTTTCATACTTAAAGCGTGACCGGGTGAGTGTTTCCTTCTGTCTGCTGCTGATTTCTCCTGAGTGAGTGAAGCCTGGCGGTCGCCCCTGCGACTATAACAGTGACCCGGATCAGCATTAATGATGTGGCCTGTATTGATTTTTCCAGTCAGTGCATACAGAGGAGACCTCATCGTCTGACCGAAGCTTGCCTCATTCTGTACAAAATGACCACTCAAGGTCAACAGAGAAGAAGTGAGACAGAGGAGGTGAAATGAGTTCAAAGGAGAGAACAGGGAGGAGAGGTGTAGGAGTTACTATGAAGGGAAGAGGTGGGAGTCTGATAAATGACCACAGAGTGCAGCCCATCTATTCTCTATGGAGGTTATTGCTAACTGGGGCGCGGTAGCTCAGCCCGTGGGGACTTGGCCTTGACGGGTCGCCAGTTTAAGGCCCTGCACAGACCAAGTAAGGAGTGCGGACTGGTAGCTGGAGCCAATTCGCCTCCTGGTACTGTTGAGGTGCCCTTGAGCAAGAACCCCAAACTGTAAATGCAAATTCAGCACTCGATATCTTTTGTAACTGGTTATATTGTGACCAATACAGTGAAACAACAATGACTGACAAAATTAACAACCTTATGGATTTTTAGCCATGCTAGTCGTGTGGCTATAGGGATAGCAGTGTAAGTCTGTCGGTCGGTCCACCACTTTGGTCCAGACTGAAATGTCTTTACTATTAGATGGATTGACATGACATTTTGCACTAGACATTCATGGTCCCCAGAGGATAAAGCCCAATGACTCTGGTGATCCCTTAACGTGTCTTCTATTGCCAACATGAGGTTGACATTTGCGTTCCCCTCACGATGAATTATAATAACTTGATTGATCCCCTGACTTTTCTTCTATAGCACCATCATCATCACATAAGGTTATCAAACACTTTTGGTTTATGACCTGCAAAACTAATGCTCCCCAGATGTATGTTGCCCACAATGCAGAGGCTAAAAATTTCACTGTGTGACAATAAAAGCTGATTTACATTTACAATGAATGGGCTGAGTTTCCTAAATTCATTGTTCTATAAACTGCAAAATCCTGCAATAACTCAGTTTAATGAAGCCTATGGCACCAGTGACATTTCCCTCTTTAATGATCACAGTGTGTGTGTTTGTGAGGGAGAGAAACAGCCTCCTGTTAATTCAATCTCGTTTCTTCTGCCCCACAAACTTCATTGAGCTCATCTGATCACCTCTCAGGGTATAAAGTTTGACATGTGTGTGTGCACAGGAGCTTGTGAAACACGCATGAGCGTCAGCTGTGTGTGTGTGGCACTTTTCTATCATTTTATGGAGAGCAAAGATCAAGATGCAATAAATTTATCTGGAAGCCACATTGATTTTTTCCTTCTACGGCTCCATGTGCAGGGAGGGCAGTGTGATGACCTACTGTTGTAATCATGTATGATTGATTGAATGAACAGTCACTGCACCAGTCAGGTCTTTACAAATGAAGTTTGGATGACTGGCTATAACTGGATGCAGACACCAGTGAATTAATGCCCTGCATTGGTTCAAACTCTGCACTGTAAATAATTGCTGTTAATTTACGGCAGGATTTCAACAGTATTAACCTGTTATTGCTAAAAACAGTGTTTTACTGTTAATACAAAAGAAAACCTGTTAAATTACCGTTTTTTAACTGAACTATAATGCATTCTTAAAAAACATCACTTTACTGCTGATTAACTGTCTAAAGTATCATCAGTAACAGTTTCATGCAGTATTTCTTTAATTCTGGGACCTGATCTGCACATGTGAGGCTTGTACATTGTACATGATTGTAAAATCAGTGAATTAGCTCTGTTCTTCACTCACATGTTGTTATGGTTTGCATTCGGTGCTTGTAGCCAGCTAAAGATAGACATTTTGGGAAAAGTGTCAACAAGTCTATTATAGCCTTTTTCCTAACAAGTGCCTTTAATTGTATTTAGTGTGACTATTCCCATGTCTGTAACCTGCTAAGTCTATTCATCTAGGCAAAAAATAATGTTTATTAAAATGTATGTAAAAAAATACAACCTAAATAGTGCATTAAAACAAATTAGTAAGATAATGTAAAAGAAAGGTGAAAAACAGCTATATAATGTATCTTTAAACAGTTAATTAACTGTAAAATACTGTGAAATTAATAAAGTTCAAACTGTATTTTTCATTGACAGTACAAAGCTGTAAATTTCAGCATTACAGTATAATAATGTTAATTTTACAGTAACATAAAGGCAACCCTGCTGCCAGTTCTTTACTGTTATTTTACTGGGAATTTCTTAACAGTGTGGCAGTGTGTGATGACCTACTATTGTAATCATGTATGATTGATTCAATGACTGCACCAGGCATGTCTTTACAAATGAAGTTTGGATGAAACTGGATGCAGACACTCCCGTGCATTGACACCCTGCATGGTTCAGACTGTGGACTCACCCGCACCAGGTTGCTGACCGCCGCCTGCACCGCGGCCACCGGCACCGTGAGGTCCGGGATGGCTTTACCGTCCACCTCACCTTCCTCGTGCATGATGACCAGGTGGGAGATCTGCTGGGCCACCGGCTCCAGGATACTCTCGATGGTCTTGGTGTGAAACACCGGCATCGTGAACCACTTTTTACCGCAGCCCCTTGCAGAAGAAAAAGGCTGCTGGGTCGCTCCAGCACTGAAGATCCTCTCTCCTCTTCCTCTCTCCTCTTCTCTCCTCACCGTCAGACCAAACACCTCATGCGTCCTCTCCTACCGGTGTGCACCGTCTCCTCTGGTGAGCACCGTCTCGGGTAAAAGGCAGCTGGACTCAGACGGTCGGTGTCCTCCGGATCGTGACAGACAGAAGGAATCACCGCCCTCCTCCGCCCAATCACAGCCGAGGATCACAGCTGCCAGGCGGGTTGGTGGTTGGTGCTGGTGCGCACTGACGCTCTCTCTGCACGCATACGCACACTTACGCATGCACACATCAAACACACACACACACACACACACATATACAGCAAGTGAAAGCGCTTCCCAAATTACGTCATACATGCCAGTGGCCCCCAAAAAGGAAAAAGGGTATAACTTAATGGGAAGAAATGATGATTGCAAGATATGGCAGAAGAGGGAGGAAACATCAGGGAAAGGTTGTAACAGTGTTTGGAAACTGCTCTGTGCAGCCTGATAAAGGTCAACTTCACATCCATGAAACCACACTGGAGGATGTTTTCTGGAGCTGCACTAAACTAAAGCCTTTCTGGAATAATGTAAATGTAACTATTACTGACATTATGGGATATGCTATTCCAAACAATTGTGCTGTAATGTACCTAGGGAACATCGAAGAGGTTGTGCATGGAACAGATACATATCTGGTAAAAATTCTGCTTATGGTCAGCAAAAAAGCTATAACAATAGTATAAAGCGAAACCTCCAGGTAAAGATCACTGGTTTGAGATTGTCCGTGATATTTTTTCAATGGAAAAGCTGACGTATCAACTAAAAATGAAAAGCAATATCTTTGACAAGAACTGTGAAAAATGGATCGTTTACATGCAACATGAAACATGAGACATGTGTTGTTGGAGAATATATACATGTTTGACTGTCTTCGTTAAATGTTGTACTGTTAGCTGAATTTGTTAAGTGTTAAGTGTATTGTTTGTTGAATTCTGTATGGATGCTCATGATGTTCAACTCAGAGCTGAAAATGCAAAATAAAAATCAAAGTTTAAAAAAAAAAGAAACCACACTGAAGGAGATGAGATCAGGAGATGCGCCCCTGTATGTTGGAGAAAACTGGTGGTATGTTGTGTTTTAATGAAGCTTCAAACCTTCATCTGACATTTGATCATGTGCTCATTAAAAGGTGAGTCAGGAGTTCATGTCTCCGGGCCTAAATGTCCACATCTAAATAAAGACCAAGGATTCAACTTGCTGCTTGCTGGCTGCTGCAGCTCAAAAGGAGGAGACAGTCCAGCTGAAGGAGACGTATACAGATCCTGCACCGCACCCAGCCACACTACTGTTTCTCCAACTTCTTTATTTTTTCCTGGATGAGCAGCTGTCCCACTGGTTTAACACCCACCTGACAGGTTGCTCTTGATATTTTGCTTGCATTTAAGTGAAAGAATCACATGTAACTGTAACGTATGGGTGTGTGTGGTTAGGGTTATGCCTTTGCTCCTCAGATGTGAATCTGTGTTGAGGAAACTGGAGACCCCGCAGCAGAAACATGGTATTTATACCCTGAGACCCGGTGCCCAACGAGCCTTCAGCCAAGAGACCAGAGACCCCTCTCGGTGAATGTGTGTCCCTAATGCGGGTGAAGACAAGCAGCTGCTAACCAAACCAGAGAGACTGGACACTTGGGTCCACCTGGTTAGACCATAGACCCTGTTACTCTTCTCCTCTCCTTTCCATTCCTCTCCTCTCCTTTTCATTCCTCTCCTCTCCTTTCCATTCCTCTCCTCTCCGTTCCTCTTCTCTCCTCTCTTCTTCTCTCTTCTCCTTTATTATCCTCTCCTCACCTCTTCTATCCTTTCCTTTCCTCTTCTTTGCTTTCCTTTCTTTTCCTATCCTCTTCTTTCTTTTCATTTCCATTCCTCTCCTCTCCTCTCTTCTTCTTTCCTTTCCTTTCTTTTCCTGTCCTCTTCTTTTTTTCATTTTCATTCCTCTCTCTTCCTCTTCTCTCCTCTCTTCTTCTCTCTCCTTCTTTATTATCCTCTCCTTACCTCCTCTATCCTTTCCTTTCCTCTTCTTTGCTTTCCTTTCTTTTCCTATCCTCTTCTTTCCTTTCCTTCCCTTTCCTCTCTTATTCTCTCTCCTACTATATTCTCCTCTCCTCTTCTTTCTGTCTCTCTTCTTCTATCCTTTCCTTTCCTCTTCGTTGCTTATTCCTCTCCTCTCCTCTTCGTTCCTCTCCTTTCTTTTCCTTTCCTCCTCTTTCCTTCCCTTTCTTTTCCTCTCCTCTCTTCTCCTTTTCGTTCCCCTCCTTTCCTTTCCTTTCATCTCCTCTCCTCTCCTTTCCTTTCCCCTACTCTTCTTTCCTTTCCTCTTCTCCTCTCCCCTCCTCTCCTCTTCCTAAGGAATTGTCCTTAAAGAGGAGTGAGACTCGTACTCGCAGCATCTCGGATCCATATATGGATGGAGTCAGAGTGGAGGAGCAGTAAAGTAAACTGCTCTCTGTGAGTAATTGAGGGCGAATAGGAGGAACTGTGACTGGGCTCCAGTAGCACTGCTGTGAACTATCTGTATATGCGGACTTGTCCAAACAGACTTTGATAGAAAGCATTGCAGCACGTTGCTTAGAGAGGTTTTGAAGTATGCTTTCAATAATGACGCGATGAGCAGCTGGATCGTGGTTGTTCAGTGCAACAAAGTGTAGCTACTACAATAAAATGATTGCACCACTATTCATCCTTCATCTCTTTGTGTTGCTGTTGTATATGTATCGGCATTGATCGATTGTTTGTCATGATTGGAGCAGAGATGCTCAGCGTTCCTGTGACATGTTTCTTTATTTGGGAGGGGTGTGGGTGTTGGAGGTATGGGGTATTAGAGAAGTGTGAGTCAGTGGAGAACCGAGCACGTAAACACTCGCTGCTCCACACTGAGACTTTCCTGGGAATCATAAGTTGTCTGACAAGAGGTGCCGCTCTGCCTCCTCAGCATAACCATGTTTAGTAGAACTACTTCCATTAGTACCATGCTTCATATGGATATAAACAACAGTTTGTTACCGAGTCCTTCAATAAATAGAAGAATGAAAGCGTAGAATAGTACTTTGCCTTCATTACAGCTGATTCTGGGAAAGAAACTATGTGTTTGCACAACCAAATTCAACACTCGACATGTTTAGTAATTGGTTATATTGTGACACAACCTTTTGCACAAGACATTCATGTTCCCCAGAGGATGTAATGACTTTGGTGATTCCCTGATTTTTCTTCTGTTGCCACCCTGAGGTTGACATTTGTGGTTTTGAGTGAAACGTTTCAAGAACTATTTGATCGGTTTTCATAAAATATGGATACACACATTTATGTTCTCCTCACAATGAATTGTAATAACTTTATTGATCCCCTGACTTTTCTTCTATAGCTACGTCATCAGGTAGGGTTGACTTTGGTTTATGACTATGTACCCGCAAAATTAACTAAGATTGTGAACATGGTAGGCTAAGCATTATACCTGATAAACATCAGCATGTTCTTGATCATTAACCACCTTAAACCTCATCTTTAATTAATCTTTATTCTTCTTCCTTTTTCACTGTTTTTGTCCCACTCATCTGCTTTATTTTTAATTTTTTGCCTTTTTATGCTGAAATAGTTTTTGTAAAAAACACATTGATTTGTAATCCTGAGCATATCAATAAAAACATTTTTTTAAAACAACACCTCTGCTGCACTGATGAACAATGTTGTTTATTTATGACCTGAACTCTGAAATGACAGGATTCCTGAGGTTCGACTCCACCAACATCATTTTTTTTTTGTGAAGGTTTTAAACAATGGTGAGAATGATTTCCTGTACTAGCTGCGTCCGTGAAATGCAAATATAGGCTGAGAGTCAAGTCAGGCAACAAAAAAGCGAGATAGCTTTCTTATGAGTCATTTACAGCTTGAACCACCTGCTCAGCTGCTATCAGTGTTTTCTTGCAACTACACTATATGAAGATAAATCTGCTGCAGTCAATTTATGTTTAGTGGAATAAATCATGACTTCTTCTTAGAGATACAAGAAAAAAGCCATATTTTTTTTTACTATATGCTTTTGGGAATCAAAAAATAAACTGAAGAAATAAGTTTCATATCACACCATAAACCTCATATTTAGTATTTCTAGTTTGCGTCCCCACACCAATACATTCACTGTATGTAAAAAGTGTAACAAGAGTGGTTTACCTACACCTGTCTTCAGTTATGAAGCTACTGACTCAGTGTGGATGCTATTGTTGTTTATAGTACAATACTTGTGATTTTCAGTATGTTTGACATTACTGAGTTGCCTGTATATTTTTTTTTTTACCCAACAACGCCCTCCAGTGTTTCTTTCACTAAAGGACATACTGAACTGAATTGAACTTGCTCAAACTGTTTGAGTATCAGACTCAGTTGTTTTGGATTTCTGCATTTATGTTCATTTTATAAAATACATATTTTACTTGTTAACAGATGCTCACTGCTCTTCTTCAAACATACAGTATGGACTCAAGAGCAGTGGGCCGACAGTAAGCAAGTGTGTGTGTGCAGTTTTACATGTGTTGGAGAGTGTGCACATGCAAAAGAGATTAATAAACACGGTTAATATGAAATACAAAATATTTTATTTATTATTTAAAAAAAAAAGCTCAACAGTAGGGCCAGCCTTCAACAAGAGGAAATGCTCATTAAATTAAATTAGATAAATAAACTTCTTTTCCAATAGCTTGTTTATACTCTTAGTATAAAATGTTCACGCACAAGTAATACAAAATATACACTATATACAGTAAAACATATTTAAAATTAAACATTCACTTAGAACTGTTGCAGTAAATCTTCACTGTGCAAAACTATCCTGACTTTACATTAAGAGCCCATTAGCTACAAAACTGCTGCCAAACGTTCCTTTAAGAGATGAAATGCCCATCTTTCTGCCACAGTTTCATTTTGTGGGATACATGTATCCTTGGGTGTATTTGGGGAGTTTTGTTTTGGCTGCGATCCACTTGTTGTAGTTGGTGACTTGTGTGTAAACTCCTGGTTTGTTCTTGCTGGCACAGCCATCGCCCCAGCTCACCACCCCAAACAGAAACATCCGGCCTGACGCTTCACACACCAACGGACCGCCAGAGTCACCCTGTGGGAGGAAGACGCAACAATCACTCATTGCATCACAGTATGAAGACAAGATCCAGTTATATAGTACGTTATTATGTAAAAGCTCACATGACAAAGTAATGACAGATTTGAAGCCACGATATTGTGGACAAATGAATTTGTCTTCTTGGTATTAATTATTTATCAAATTATTTTATTCTAGGCAGAGCCAGCAATTAGACAATGACACAATATTCCTCCATTGAAACCCTGAATAAGAATAATTATTGGTTGACAGGCAGGTCTTTCAGACAAGATAAACCACTCTTCTGATGTATAATAAAGTCACAACAATTTGTGATACATTTCTGTCTTAACATTAGCAATGATTTCACACAAATAATACCATCATAATAAATGAAACATGTAGAAAATAATATGTACTAAGATATAATAGAGGATATAATCTGTGGAAAGAGTGTTCCTCAGATCTCCTTTGATGCTGCTGAATCTTGAAATGTGTTGCATATTTGTATGTTAGATTACAACTTCCTCTAAGTTCTGTCTTTGTGCAGAGATTTAAAGCAAGACACTCGTTCATACACTGGGTTCTTTGCTCACCTTGCAGGCATCGGTGCTCCAGTCGGGGCTCCCAGCACAGAACATGTTCTCAGTGATGAGATCTCCATAGTACGATTTACTTGTACAGTCAGTCCGGGGGAGCAGTGTCACCTCGGCCTGCTTCAGGTACTGAGAGTAATGCCACGCTCCTGCAGACGACACAGTGTCAGAATCAGTGAAAAGGGCTGGGAGATCAGTCTTGAATCTGTAGGTTAGAGGTCCTGCAGTACATACCGAATGTCTCCCTCCCAAATCCTGCGATGCTGCACTGAACCCCTGCAGGAAGCTGAGTGTGAGACGGAGGAAGACACACCGTCCGAGCAGACGCTGACTTCACTGCACATCCTCCGTTTCCGCTTTTGATCTTCAACAGGGCTGAAATGCAAAGACAAACACATCCATGAGTCCTGCCCTTACAAAAAAGAAGTACACTTCAAGTTTTTTTATGAAGTAAACTTAAGTATAGTTCAATTATATTCCCAAGTATACTTTATCTAATAAGTATATTTTTATCAACGTTCTAGTAGTATACTTGTAAGTGTCCTTCTTGGGACTAAATTGGTATATTGGTATACTTTTAAGTATACTTTAAATGTAAACTTAGTAAACTTTGAGTACACAACTAGTTTACATCCAAGTTGTATTTTGTACTGCAACTATAATATGAACTATACTTCAAGTGAACTTATAGGTATACTGTTAGTTTACTAGTTGTATACTTGTAGCCCACTTTTTAGTTTATGAAAGTACGCTTTAAAGTATACTCTCAGTAATCTACTAGTTTACTAGTTTTTACTGGAAGAATACTTGCAAGTTTTCTTTAAGTTAACTTATCCAAATATACTTTTCTGTATACTTTTTCAATATATGCCAAGTATACTTGGACTTTTCTGTATACTTGTTGGTATAAGCCAAGTATACTTAGGTATAATTTTGTTAAGTTTAACTCTGATAAGTAAATAAAAAGTAATCTGAAAGCCTACTCTCTTAATTTAAGTTTAAAAGTATACTAATAGCACACTTAAATACACTTGTTGTTTGTAAGGGTGCACACACAGCACCCATACAACTCTTTATCACCCTCACTCACACACATGCAAACAGTATAATAATGCTCACCTATGTCATTGTTTAAGTTGGACTCATTGAATTGTTGGTGGATGATCAGTTTTTCCACAGTGAAGCTCTGCTCCCTGTCAGCATCGGTGTCATTGATGGCAGTCTTCCCCAGGTACACAGACAGACGCTGGATGTCAGTCTTCTCACTGAACAAAACACAAGTGTGTAAACATATTACATATGAGTCATAATGGCATCATAGTATGAGTATTGTGTTTTCTGACAGTGTGTGTGTTTTGTCTCACCCGTCAGAGAAGCAGTGTGCAGCCGTGAGGACCCAGCATGGCGAGATGAGAGAGCCACCACAGAGGAAACCGCTGCGTTTATGAAAGAGAGCAGCGACCCATGGGTGCGACTCTATGGGTGTGAAGGAACCACCCACAATTTTGTGCATCCTCCGCTCAGACCTCTCGCCACAGGTCAGCTCTGTAGGCAGAGACACACAAGACGAGTCAGTGAGTGATGATGAAGGGAATCACAAGATGAGAAAACAGTGTATTTAAACAACAAAGCTACCTGTATCCATAGCCGCTGGAGGTTTTACTGTTGGTTTAGAACCTGTGTGGA
Organism: Sebastiscus tertius; assembly: GCA_916701665.1. Taxonomy (NCBI): domain Eukaryota; kingdom Metazoa; phylum Chordata; class Actinopteri; order Perciformes; family Sebastidae; genus Sebastiscus; species Sebastiscus tertius. The sequence goes on along the minus strand of CAKAOH010041141.1, from coordinate 55,366 downwards.
AGCAGAAAACAGAGATCATTAGAAAGATACAAATCATGCAATACTTCAATTATGTTTAAATCTTCAATCAAATCTTACATCTGGGAATATCACAGAACTCTCTCACAGTCCTCCTTCCTCTTCGGACATGGCACCACGGCATCAAGCTCTGGTCGGGATTCCTAGCAAGTGAAATAATATTAAACACACAATACCTCTCCTTAACATAATGTAGGTCCCATATTGGTGATTTAAAGTATACCTGCAGTAATTATGGTTGCCAAGTCCCTTAGAAGCTCCTGAAGGGACTCTGAACTTGTTCCAGTTGAGACATCTGCGGCCTAATGCTGTCTCGGAAACAAATCCCCTGTATCTGCTCCCATCCCCGGACCGACACATCTCTGAGGATCACATTACAAAGAGAGACGAGAACATTTAATATCTCTCACCAGATGCAGCACATAATATGAAGTGTTGCCCTGACAGTTGGCTTACCTCCGTCAGTACCCTTGGGTATACGTGACCAACTCTTTTTTGACCCTCTTCGTGAAAAAGCCTAAAAAGAAAACACAGACAAACTCGGTTGAGTCATATTCATAAAACCATCTGACACTTCTTGGTGTGACTATTACACCTAAAGTTACTTCCTTTTATTATTGCTTACCACGCCGACGCTGAAGGCCGCAAGGGTGGCAAGGATGACTAACAGGTTCATCTTCATTTCTGGTTTTACTTCTCCTTATTGGGGATATTTTTGTCTGAAGATGGACTAAAAAAAGAAACAAAATTACAGAAATGGAACCAAATATTGATGTGCCCTTGTATGGAGTTTATCTCAAAGCACATGACAGGACAGAAACAAGTGTCAGGAATACTGAACAGACATGTGCTTTCTTTGTCTGTGTGCTCCCATCTTCTGTTTCACACGTCTGTTGATTGCACGTGGACATTTATGACAGAGGAGAAGGTTTTAATGTGAGAGCAACAGATAGAGCATGCTCACTGTACTGTAAACACAATCTCTATCTGTACAGTGAGTGCAATATCAATTTAGGTTAGTTGATTACTGCATGACATGTGCTCACCATCACATCACAATGCATACAGTATCACAGACAACACAAACATTGAATTTCTAGATATTTCTAAGACAAACTTGATAATGACAATATAAAATGGTTTTATGCTTACAACTTCACTTTTGATGCACAATTCCTGTTACTTTCATGTTACATTTGTTTTGTTGAATAAGTTTTTAGCATTGAAACATTAGTCCCTGTGTGTTTGTGTCCTTTCTCCTACAGTATCTGTGTGAATGGTGTATAAATAAAAATGACTTAAATTGACTTATCATTCATAAAAGAAAGTCTTTTAACATTTTGCTGAATGTCAAAGTCCAGGAAACTTTGTTACCTTTCTGTCCAAACTTGCAATCCTGATGGAGCTCTTTGTTATTTCTTCCAGCTGAGGTGACGGTTATCTCCTCTCTGTATCCTCTCTGATGTGCTCCTGTGTTGAGGTAGGACTCAGATTCACACTGCTAGCTGCTCTGGTGTTGCAGTGCTGATCCTCCCAGCATTTCCTCCCTTTAAAAACACACAGGCTGCAGTTGGGAGGGGTTTAGGAGAACAAATGAAAACATCAGTGGAGCCCAATTGCTGAGCAGCAAAGTTTTGACCAAAGAATTTGTCATGTCCTGTGACACACACCCACACACCGACCCCCCCTTCCTTCCCCTTAAACCGCAGTGATCAAAGTAATTTATCCAAAATTGGTCATGTGTAAAGCTGCAGCTGTGTGTGCAGAAAAGCACATCCCATTAAAAAGTAGAATGACAGGTTTGAGGTTCATACTAACTTACAAAATGATGCATATGTATAGAAGAAAGGCATAATATGATGTCTTAATATACAACAAAAGTCTCTTTTACTCTGAAATCTAAGCACACTGAAGTGGTCTTGATGGCATCAGCTCAAACTGGTATTTAATTCCTTGATCTCTCATGTTCCATTTAAATTTCCCCTCAAGAAACTGGATAAAACATTTTCTATATGGCGATGTTACATGTGTATTCTGTATTTGCTTGTTGCAATGCCTCATTGAAACACTTAACATTGATTGAATTAATATGCCATTCTGTATGGCTGAATCATTCTAGTAAAGTAAAGCGTACTTGACTTCTTTTGCGTCAATTCCAAATCATTCTGACTAATTTATTTAGACTCTGTTAAGGGGAGTTCCAACAAATGTTAAGATTAATGGGTTGAGATACTTCCTCTATTGCATTTATGGTGAAATCACTGCAAGTATTCACATTTTTAAACATCCCAATGAAGCTCTGGGATTCATCATCAACCGTCATCTATTAAGTGATTCCTTAATTTTGTCGTAGTGCATTATATTCCAGTCTCAATCAAAATAGCATACACCATTTACAGCATATGCAAAATGCAGCTGTCTGCTTTTAACCAGATCAAGTAAAAAATTAGCATATTATGTCTATATTTTAGGACTTCAATTCAATTCTATCACCTTTAGAATTGGTTTTAACACCTTAACTTATCAAGCCCTTCATAGTCTTGCTCCATCTTACATAAGTGACCTCTTCTGAAAGTCTACTTTTATATTAAAAAAGCTTTTTATTATGCAATCTTTTTTATGTGCTTTCCCCCTTCTAATTGTATGCATTTTGACAGTGTGATTTGGTGCTTGTGTTATCTGATGTTTTTACCCATACTTTTTTTCACTCATGCTTTACTTGGTTGTTGTTTTTTTATGTTTGTTGCGGTCACTTGTGCCGCATCCTGTCACTTCATAAAAAGGTGCTATAGACATGTGGCAGCCGCCCATTCTCTGGTACTTGCTGTTATTTACCATTCCAACGAAATGATGCTAGGCAACAGTTTGGGTCCATGTTTACATCCTGTTAGCTTATGTCATTCACACATACGTCTGGACAGTGAAATGGTCTTTACAAATACGTTTTAAGTATTCTTAAACATATAACAAGGAAGACAATCATCACTTGAATGTGGTAATATATAAAAACATAAATAAATGAAAAATAAGACCACTGGATGTATTTATTTAAAATGATAGTCTATAAGATAAAGTGATCTCACTTCTTCTAAGTAAACTGACTCATACAGCCTCTTGAATCATCTACGTGTGACTACATGCATCATCAATCAAGACTCCCTAAATGCACATAATCCAGAAAAGTGTTAGGTTATGTTAAGTTAAGTTATGATACAATACGATATGATAAGTTATGATACGATATGATAAAATACGATACGATAAGTTATGAAACGATAAGTTACGATACAATGCGATGCAATGTGATGCAATGTGATGCAATGCGATACGATACGATATGATACAATACGATTTGATTCGCTGCGATGCGATACGATACAGCAGGATACGAAACGGCACGACATGGTATGGTACGATACAATACAATAAGGTACGATAAGGTACGGTACTGCAGGATACGGCAGGATACGATATGACACGACATGATATGGCACGATACAATACAATAAGGTACGATAAGGTACTATACGATGCGATATGATAAGGTACGATACGATACAATACGATACAATACGATACATTACGATACGATACGATACGATACAATACAATAAAATTGAATGACTGAAATTCGTCGCTGGACTCAAATGCTAAACACATAACAATCATCTTATCATATAGCTGCCTCCATAGTAGCAATAATAATTAAAAAAAAACAACGTATAAACAAAGCAACATGTACTGAAGCACATAACAACAAAAATTACACACACATATTGCACATATTACACAACCAATTTCCTCACTTAAATCTGGTTTGGATAACAGATCAGCTGTCTTTCAAAACATTCTTTGTACGTCTTCTACTAATAATGCACCGTGACTTCCCCTAAAAGAATAGGCATTGTTATGGATTTTGCATGGGGATTTCTTGACTAACATCCCCCTTATACTGTAATTTTTACCTCATCAACCGCTCTGACGCCTGTGTTACTCACATTTCCTCTTCTTTGACCATGACAATAGCCAGATATGACACCTCTGTGCAGGGCTTTATGGACCGGAGAACTTTAAGGGATGAGATAAACACATACAACACGCATGAAGTCAGGAAGCATAAAACAATTGAATAACAAACATTCATTAATTTATTGGCTCCAGTAGCTTTCTCTGATAAATGTGTACTTTAAGCTTCACACAGGTGTTTAACCAAAAGAAGAACTACACAGAAATTACCCAACCCAGGGAAACCCAGGATATTTGTGGTTGAAGCCAGCTGCAACCTACAGTGTTTGATTTTGTCCTCTGCCCAGTCTGGACACCAGTCGCCCTCCAGATACTGTCCTAAAGGCTCAAAACGCACCTCTTGCACCTTCCCCTACAAAAAAAAAGTACACTTCAAGTTTATACTTCAAGTATATTCCCAAGTATATGTAATAAGTGCAATAATATCAATGTACTAGTAGTATACTTGTAAGTGTACTACTTCTTAGGACTAAATTGGCCCACTTTTTAGTTTATAAAAGTATTCTTTTAAGTATACTTTAAATGTAAGAGTAGTAAACTTTGAGTACACAACTAGTTTACATCCAAGTTATATTTTGTACTGCAAGTATAATATGAATTACTACAAGTGAACTTATGGGTATACTGTTAGTTTACTAGTTATATACTTGTAGCCCTTTTTAGTCTATGAAAGTACGCTTTAAAGTATACTCTCAGTAAACTACTCGTTTAATAGTTTTTACTGTGTGTATACTTGTAAGTTTTCTTAAGTGAACTTATAGTACTAGCCAAATATACTGTACCTATTCTGTATACTTTTCATTATAAGCCAAGTATACTTGGACCTTTCTGTTTACTTGCCAAGTACACTATAGACTTTTCTGTACACTTGTCGGTATAAGCCAAGTATACTTAAGTATCATTTTGTCTCTGATAAGTACATACAAAGTAATCTGAAAGTATACTCTCTTATTTTAAATTTAAAGGAAGTATACTAATAGCACACTTGAATTAACTTATTTTTTTGTAAGGGTCCTCAACTTGCTCTAATAAATCTCTTCTAGATATTGTTCAATCTCTACAGAGATGAGAGGAGTTGATGATACTGTAGCTGGTGCCTATGTCAAAGACCTCAAGCATGAGCTGCCACATGTGAACAAATGTTATATTCTGTTTTATACTGTTCACAGTAAGTTTTGATATGACAAGTCTCACAGAATTAAAGCTTAAAACCATAAAAGTATGATTACCGCTGTGTTATTCCCCTGTAATATTAGAGTCACATCCTGCACAGTAACATGTAGGAGCTTGTTTATTTCTATGGACAGTGGGAGTTTGCACGAATGTAACACAATGACATCAGTGCAGAGAAAAAGAGGAAGGATGAAATGAGTACTAGAAGCCCACAGAAACAAAGTGTGATTCAAGTCAGAAATTAAAATAGACTTCACAGAATGGCCCGCTATCTTGACCAAAGTATGGTTGCCTCATCTTCTGTCAGAGATAACATTTTTAAACTCCAAGAAGAAATTTAATTCTTATTATTTTCTATTTCCTGAATTATGATCATTAGAACTTGAAACGTGTGCAAAACATCTCATGCTAGCCATTTTAACGCTCCTCTTACTCCTGTTTCTAAAGAGACAAACACCTCGTAAACAGGAAGATAACCATTTAATTTCACACTTAAAACTATTCACACGTACATCACCCGACACTGACACCGACACTGATAGGAACTTTAGACCACACGTGTTTTCAGCTTCTCTATTTAATCATGAGATACCTGTCTGCTTCCCCTTTCCAGCATACTGAGAAAAAGTAGATTTCCTTTAAATAACACTGGAAGAGTGTGAAGCCAAACAGTTCTGAGAAGCAACTATTAGGGCTGGTGTGCATGCATACATTTCACTGGTTTCATTTTCAGTCTGAATATGAATATACAGATAACAATCAGAATAGACTTTTTATTTGTGCAATTTGAGAGAGCAAATAAAAAATACATTATAAAATAAATGTCATTAATGGCTGAACACTAAGCAAAAAAAAAATAATTTGGTTAATAAATATTTAATTGTCCACAGTCTGTCTTGCTTCACAAACTATTTCACACAGAGGGGGAAAACATAATAAAAGCACAGACAGTTGCAGAGTATTTTGTTTTATTGTTACCAACAGCATCACTGGCCCTCATTGCGTCATCCGTCCTTAATCACCACTTTACCCATGTTGTCACATTTCATGACTAATTTTGCACATTTGTCATGGCCTAGTGTGACCTCATCTTTTGTTTAATTTCCTAAAATGTAATGGTCCAATGTTTATTTCTCAGATTTGTTTGTGCAACTGTGGAAGCTCAGCAGAATTTTGTAAATGCTTCTTAGAAAGTGACCTTTTAAATGTAATTTCTGTTTGTTAACTGAAGAGGATGGATGGATGAAGGATCTCATATGTGTTGAATGTCACAAATATTTGGGAATCTGACTGACGAACAGACTCACTTAAAAAAAAAACACATGGAACACCTGACAAGCAAACATAGGATAATTTTTTTGTATAGAAACAAGTCATGTTTTTCTTCTGGAAGACCATTTTTTTCATATAATTGTGTTTGTACTTGATTATATTTCTATTTTATTATATTGTATATGCATACCTCCCCCTTCAGCTTAAAGCCTCTTGACTGTGATCACAGTGCACTACACTTAAGCCTACGTGATAAAATCTTGACTCACCATTGTATCCTATATGAAAAGGAGGATGCATCTTTTTAACCAACAGAAGGTGTTGAGGCTGTCGGCTACTTGAAAAAAAAACTACCTCTGCTTTCTGATCACATCCAAACACACTCTTACCAAAAAGAAGTTTATTCAAGTGTGCTATTAGTATACTTCTTAACTTAATATAAAAGAGTATACTTTCAGTTTACTTTGTATGTACTTATCAGAGATATATTTAGCAAAAGCATACTTGGCTCATACTGACAAGTATACAGAAAAGTCTAAGCATACTTGGCTCATACTGACAAGTATACAGAAAAGTCTAAGCATACTTGGCTTATACTGACAAGTATACAGAAAAGTCTAAGCATACTTGGCTTATACTGACAAGTATACAGAAAAGTCTAAGTATACTTGGCTCATACTAATATGTATGCAGAAAAGTCTAAGTATACTTGGCTCATACTGACAAGTATACAGAAAAGTCTAAGTATACTTTGCTTATAGGTAGTAATAGTAGCTGTGCTTACTTTTTGATAGTCACCTATAAAAGTGTGTAATTATGATGTAAGGTCGTATGACATTTAACTGCACTGCATGTTTAAATTGAGCATGGATTTTGATTTTGCTTGGTTTTAAATAGATACTATGCTGCTTTTAAACTTAAAACAGGAGTGTATACTTTCAGTTTACTTTGTATGTACTTATCAGAGATATACAGTACTTAACAAAAGTATACATAAGTATACTTGGCTTATACTAACAAGTATACAGAAAAGTCTAAATATACTTGGCTTTGGCTGACTTGGTTTTTTTTGCCTAAAATGTCTCTTTCGATAGTAAAGGTTGCCGACCCCTGGTTTAAACTGTACTGACCTTCAGATTATGACTGAATCCTTGTACACATGGCACCATCTAGTGGACATAGTAAGACCTTGACAAAGTTTTGGAAATATTCCTTTTTAGCTGCTACTGATACTTTTATGTGAAACAGACGAGTAGGCTTATTTAACACCCCTGTTGATATCAAATTCATCAGTTTACACTTCATCAGCTAGTTCGTGTGTGTGGGTGTAATGGGAAACCCCCCAACAGAGGGAGTAGTCCTCCTGCATGTGTCCTGTCTATGGACGCGCATGCGCAGAAGCAACACAATATGCCTGTCAGTTTTACACTTTCACTTTGGGCAGACATCGAGCAGCTTTCCACCCAAAACTACGACACAAACACAACATAAACTTAAACTTTAAAGCCGTGTTCGTTGGACTGTAAAGGCTGAAGGTATAATCTCGCCTTTGCTTAAGCACTAAATAAGGAAAAGGAGTCGTAAACAACCCGGTTAGTGTTAGTGTGAGCTAACTCTGGAGCAACAATGTTCTCACATCCACAGTGAAGCTACCAGTCCTCTGTCCACTCTCACCAGGTGAGTTCATTATATGGTCTTTAGCAGGGAAATGTTGCTTTTACTACACTTTATGCTCAACATAAAGCAATCTGACTTCACTGAACTTAACATTGTAACATTTGTTACCAATAACAACATTAAGGCTTTAACAGGACAGCTAACAGCTACTGTATCTGTATCTGTAGCTGTGTGATCACTGTACAAACATCTATGTATGTATAATACTTAAAACAGCTATAAAATAGAGTGTAAATATATATTGAAAAGGCTTTAATATATGTAAACATGTAAAGTAGAGTGGGAAATACATTTAAAGGACCCATATTATGCTCATTTTCAGGTTCATACTTGTATTTTGTGTTTCTACTACAACATGTTTACATGCTGTAATGTTAAAAAAACACTTTATTTTCCTCATACTGTCTGCCTGAATATGCCTGTATTTACCCCTCTGTCTGAAACGCTCCGTTTTAGTACATTTATGCGATGGAATTGCAACAGGATTGCGTTGCTAGGAAACAGCTTGGGTCCATGTGTACTTCCTGTCAGCTGATGACATTCACATACACTGCAACCAAGGCCTTTGGAAAGGAGGCTGGGTCACGGGTGGACATGGGTCTTGGGATATGGGGTATAACACATGCGCAGTGTAACTGAAGCTGCGGTCGTACGTTGCGATTGGCTCAGTGCAGACGACATTTTAATACGCATGTGTTATACCCCCAGAGATATGACGTGTGACCCAGCCTCCTTTCTATAGGCCTTGACTGCAACCAGGAAATAAACTGGGACACATTTAGAACCTTTATGTTTAAAACTGCGTAAAGAGTCTAAATATTGTATATTTGTGACATCACAAATGGACAGAAATCCTGACGGCTTGTTCCAAATGCAGAGTTTCTGAATACGGGCTTTGTGTATTTCCCTGTGGATTGAGTGTTTTGAGACTTTCACAGTATTTATATAGGACTTAAGCCTGCTTCATAATAAAAAAACATGAAAATCTCCCTTTTTTATAATACGTCCCCTTTAACTACTGTTACCCCTGCAGATGCATAGAGCCAGATGTGTAAAAGCATAAACAGTAGCCTTGATGAAGATCCACAGTGTAGTCCTTAATGTTTCTTGTAATTTTTCCTCTTTGTAGCTGAGGTCTCTAACAGACTACCTCCGCGTCCCAGCGGCTTCAGGAGACCTCACACTATGGAGCGGACTGCGCTCAAACAGAGCCAGCTGTGTGGCTCATGGGAGATGAAGGATAGACTTGGGATGGGAGGCTTTGGGCACGTCTACCTGTACCAGCACCTTGTAAGTTCTGCCATCTACCTGTATGCTAAGGAGAACATAAACCCCAGACCCAGATGTCTCTTTGGCTTTGGTTTTATTCCCGTTCTGTTTTTTGGTGCAGGAGCTGGGAGAGAAGATTGCGGTGAAACTTTGCCGCCTGGAGCTGAATTCCAAGAACAAAGACCGCTGGGGCAGAGAGATCCAGATCATGAAGAAGTGAGTGTAAATCATTCCCTTGTGTTGACAAAGCAGCCTATGAATAAACTTCACTGTCCATTTTCTTCTTGTCAAACCATCGCTGGATGTTTGGCTCTCTTTCTTTTATAGACTGAACCATGTGAACGTCGTTCAGGCCAGAGAAGTTCCTGAAGAGTTGAGCTCCATCGCTTTAAATGACTTACCTCTGTTGGCCATGGAGTACTGCTCAAGAGGAGACCTACGCAAGGTACAAAGTGGGTACTTTATAAAGACCCCAAGCAATTTGTTGTCTCTTCAACCATTGAACTGTTAACGTCTATACCTCTTTATTTAGGTGTTGAATAAACCAGAAAATTGTTGCGGGCTAAAGGAGAGTGAAGTCCTCTCGCTGCTCAGCGACATCGGTAAGGGTTTCCCCAGCTTTGACTTTGACTAAAAGTTATTCCATGTTGATGCATACATAAATATGGAATTGTTTTCTTTATTAATACAGGATCTGGTATCCAATATCTCCATGAAAATAAGATCATTCACAGAGACCTAAAGCCAGAGAACATAGTTCTGCAGGAGACTGGTGGAAAGGTGAATTAATTTCCTATTGTGCATGCATGCAGCCTGTGCACTCTTCAATTTGATATATTATATGGTTTTCTGTGCTTTGCTCTTATTATGAAACTATGTTTTCCTCCAGCTTGTCCATAAAATCATAGATCTGGGTTATGCAAAAGACCTCGATCAGGGTAGTCTCTGTACATCCTTTGTTGGAACTCTCCAGTATCTGGTAAGTGTTGCATCAGTAATGCATTGCTCTGAAAGCAATGTTATTTTTTCAATAGATGTCAACACTCAAGCCCTGTTAATACATGTATCTGTATGTGTGCCAGGCTCCAGAGCTGTTTGAGAGTAAACCCTACACTGTAACTGTGGACTACTGGAGCTTTGGGACGGTGATCTTCGAATGCACTTGTGGCTTTCGCCCCTTTTTACACCACATGCAGCCTGTACAGTGGTGAGTCAACATGGCAGTGATGCATTTCTCATCTGTATTGTGAAAAACCTGGGCATTCACATGACACTAAAACACACATTCGGGGGATTTAATATTCCACAACACATACTGTATATACACAATGAAATGTAATTAAATTAATATCTACACAGTGTATGCACATCACTGCACATTTTATTAGAGTGCTACTTTAGTATATAAAGCTACTTAACTAGGTTGCAATAAATTCAATATTGAGCAGTGCAGACTCACTGTAAGCCCGGAATAAACAGGATACAAAATGTTGGTATAATATACACTTTTTTATTGATGTAGTCATTGTGACTACAACATTTTTATTAATCTACAAAATATTTGCACGTTAAAGGTGGAGAGACAAAGTAACATGAGTGTATTCAGATTTTTTTGTGAATATTTGCAATATTTTATGGGTCTGGTTTTCAATTTGTTGACTTCATTTTCTGGTTGTACGTTTGCTTGCTTTTGTAGGACAAGTAAAGTCAAGAACAAAGGTCCCAAAGACATCATGGCAGTAGAGGACATGAATGGAGAAGTCCGATTCTCCACACATCTCCCATATCCCAACAATCTCAGCAGGTAGAACAAAAAAAAAGACACTTTTTCATACCTCCTAGTAAAGCGTGCCTCATTCTAACTTGTATATTGTGTGTGTTCAAGACCGCTGCTGGAACCGGTCGAGTCTCTTCTGCAGATGCTGTTACTGTGGGACGCTGCAACTCGTGGTGGAGGGCTGGATCCTGACACAAACAAGCCGTACTGCTACACAGCTCTACAGAATATTCTCAGCATGAAGGTTAATAATATGAACCATGCCCGTATTTAGACCCACTTAAACCACATTTTATTGATTGCATTTATGGTTTTATACATCCCAGTTGAGGACAGCACGCAAAGCAAACCGCCTCGCTTTGTGACTTTCTTTCTCCAGGCAATTCATGTGTTGGACATGACGTCAGCCCAGCTGCACTCTTTGGTTTTGGGTGCTGAGGAGAGCTTACACTCCCTGCAGCTTCGCCTGGAGACGCACACTCAGACACACATCTCCCCGCTGAGTCAAGAGCTGCTGCTGGAGACGGGAATCTCCCTCGACCCACGCAGACCGCCCGCACACTGTCTGCCAGAAGGATTGGTAATGTGACACACACACATATAAACAAAAGTAGCTAATGTCAAACAGGCCCAGCCACAAGTACATACACAGCAGACCACCTACTGGTTTTTATCTTCAGATCTTTAAAATACTGTTTTTGTTTTGAAATTTCGGTTCTGTATTACACTGTTCTTGTTACTTCTGGTAATTGCGATTTGCAGACTGTATGAATGAGTTCATGAAGATGGCTTACTTCCAGCCTGTCTGGCTGAATGTTTCAATGTGTTTTGCAAAATGTTTCAGCAAATCTAAACCTCAGCATAGACTATTCCTGACCTGTGAGCAAACTTCCACCAACCCACGCTTTAGTGTTCACAGTGATATGTGTTCTCTGCTTTCAGCGAGGCTGGGACAGCTCCATAGTCTTCCTGTTTGATAAGAGCCTGACCAAGTACTCTGGACCGCTGACTGCCAGACCTCTGCCAGACAGTGTCAACTTTATAGGTAAGATGTATAACTATATGCTGAGCTGTAAAATGATGTTCTAATAGTTACTCTTCTCGCTTTTCTCGACACTTAGTATTGTCATATTTTTAAAACAAGGGACTAATAAAACCAGTGAAACCAGAAATTGGTAGATCTTTAGCAGGTAAGATTATTACCTTACCCTACCTCACTTTAAGGTATACAGACAAAAATGTTGTTAATTAAATGTGAACAAAAGTGATCAACAGTGTGTGTGAGATTTCCAATTTATAAATCTTACAGTTCTTTCTCAGTTTATAGTGAGTTTTTTGTCAGAGTGCAAAATCTTCTTTGATGTTTTTACCCCAAAATACTTTGAAAGTTATAGCAACTTCTTTCTTTTCTTTCAAATTTGTTGTCCAAGTTAACGTGGTAATCATGTGTTGTCTCAGTCAGGGAAACTAAGACGCAGCTCCCACTGTCTGCACTGAGAAAGGTGTGGGGGGAAGCAGTCAGCTACATCTGCGGACTGAAAGAGGACTACATTCGCCTGTACCAGGGACAGAGGGCTGCCATGTAAGTGCACACACACACACACACACACACACACACACACACACACACACGCACACACACATGCATATACCCACGCACAGATGCATCCTTACCTTGTGTTTGTGTTTGTGTAGGCTGAGCCTGCTGCGCTACAACACCAACTTAACGCGGTACAAGAACCTGCTGTTCTCCCAGTCGCAGCAGCTTCGAGCTAAGCTGATTTTTTTCAAGACCAGCATCCAGCACGACCTTGAGCAGTACACCAAGCAGAGACACGTCGGCATCTGTGAGTGGACGTCGGTCTCCTGCTGTGACACATCATTTCATTTACTGAAGCCTTTAGTGAACTTTCTCTTGTGTTGTGTGTTTTTCTGAAGCTTCAGAAAAAATGCTGAAGACCTGGCAGGAAAATGAAGAAAAGGCTGATGGGTTTACAAAGGTAGGACAGTTGTTACTTGCTTACTTGCAGTTATAAACTTACCTGCAGGTATTTAAAAGTGTGTTTTCTGCTGTAGGTTGCAGATGTGGGGTATCTGGATGAAGAGATAGTGGCTCTACACTCTGAGATTGTGGAGTTGCAAAGGAGTCCATTTGCGAGGAGACAGGGGGATGTAATGGAACAGCTGTCAGTATCTCTGTGTTATTTACACTTTAATCAATTCCTTAAAGGAGTTCACATTGCCTTAAAACAACAGTAAGGTGCCCAAATTAAAAATACAGTGGAAACCGAAGTGAAACCTTTTCCAAGCTTAACCGGCTCTGCGGCACACATGCAGACCGGAGTCCATCTCCCTCCATGTCGCTACCGGGTGAGAAAACATGGAGCCCCGGCAAAGGTGCTTTTCGCTTGTAGTGATCAGTTTAACCCGGACAGACGTGATCACTATAAGCGGTTTCCACTGTACAAAGAATTAATGACTAAACAAACTGTAACTTTGTAAGATATCCACTTGATTTGATTAAGTCAGACTGCTGAAGCCTCATATTAACTTCAGATAAACTTTAGAATATACTGTAATTTATAATGAAACGAGGACTGTGGATTTTGTCCCCCATCACTTCCATTGGATGCATGTTAAGAAGTGATATTTTAATGGCTAGTATGAACAGGAGAAATGATTACAGCAAACAAAAACAGTTTCAATGTACACATGGGCACCTTACTAATGTTTTAAAACAGACTTGAGAAAATGTGAATCTATCATTTAAAAATAACTATGGTATGCAGACGTTAACTCTCTCTCTTTGCTTTTTTTCAGTGAGCAAAAGGCTATAGAACTCTACAAGCAACTGAAAGCTAAATGCAAAAGTTAGTACAAAGTATTACACATTTAAAATAGTAGACATGAGTTATAGGGACTCCTACTTTATTTTTCATAGCCAATTACAGTGGAATCTGTAGTTGTTGCTCTGGATACAATTCACTTGTATAACAAATAAATAAATTGGCTGGCAAAATGTGAACACATTTGTCACAGGGGTCACCATTGTTTAATTCATTCCTCATCATGGCTGTTAATGTGAATAGCAGGATGGCGTGGTTGTGTTAGATGATAGTACATGGATGATCATAGGAGTGTGTGTGTTCGTACAGGTCCTGACCCTCCACATGGCTACAGCGACAGCTCGGACATGGTGAAGATGATACTCCAAACAGTTCAAAACCAGGACAGAGTGCTGAAAGACTTGTACACTCACCTGAGGTAATTTATCCAGAAGTGTAGTCCGTGCAGAGTTCAGCACAACTGAGGTATCATTTTACAGTTCCCTATGCATTTTTGTGGTTTTCCTCATCTTTCTCTTTTTTTTCCCCTCTGTAGTACAATTCTGGTGTGTAAGCGACGCATCGTTGATTTGTTCCCTAAGTTGGAGAGGGCGGTAGAGAACATAAAAACTGCAGAGGCAGCAGTGATGCAGATGCAAATGAAGAGACAGAAAGAGTTCTGGTACCTCCTCAAGATTGCCTGTGTGAGTATAAAACAAGAAGCACAACAGGAAATATTCTCAGCTATCAGAGATGTTTCTGCAATACAGTATTAAATGTTTAAGTGGAATAATATTGTAGCTAATACAGTGTGTGGTTGTGTATTTAGGCCCAGAGCATTTCTTCATCACAGTCACTTATGCAACAACCTGCTGACAGGTAAGATCTGTACGAGTCTCAAGTTCCACACAGCTCATTATATGTCGCAATTGTAACTGTAAAACATGGTTAAAGGGAATAGCCACACCAAAATATATCTCTAAATCTACACAGGGTAGAACAAGTTGAATGATCTTTCTGGGTTTTGTACAAATCACAAAGCTGCCACAAGAGGTCACCCCATGCACCTCAAAGTCTAGTAGCTTGTAGAAGAGTCTTTTTTGCTGATAAAGGGGTGAAATGACCCTGAAGCATCTGAGTGGCTGCCATGATAAGAGCTGTTTGAATTCTCTAAATGCTAAGGAAAGGTGCTTCAATGCTTCCTTTCTTATCTCCTTTAGCATAGGATACACTGGACTATTCATTATGAAAGGAAAGGAGATAATGCTGCCCTGCAATCCGTTGCCGCCGCAACATGTAAAGCGGTGCACCATTCGGCCGTTCACGAAAACAAACGATATGCTTAGCTTGCATATTATTTTCATACAGTCATATACTAATGGGATTCATGTTGATAAATATATGAGTGGACAGTGACAACAATTTTGTTTCACTTTATTTTTAATTATTTATTTAAAGAAATATTACATGTCTGAAAAGGAGTAGGAAGAAGTACAGCCTACACATGGTCCTACAGCTTCACCATAACTCGAACAATTAACTCAATATTTATCATATATTCCTTTTTTTATTTCAATTCCAACCTTGGTAATGAAGTGATATTTTTCACCGGTTGTCCATGTTAGGTCAGATAATCCTTTATTATATGTTGATGTAAAGTGTTACAGCAGCAGAAGGACCTTTAGTATCTCTCTTTCACACAGTCTGTCACTGAAAAAGCTATTTAAGAACGCACGGAGGGAAGCAGAGCCTTTTGTAGTCCATCTTCAGAACATTGTAGTTTCACCACGGCAGACCCGCGACACTAACATCCGCCGCTGTCACATCATAATTACAGAGTCTATAGATTAAGGGCAGTTGGAACACAGCAGTTGTCTTTTCCTAAGTCCTTATACATTCTGCTTCACATCTTTCATTGACCTCATGACGTTTTCCATCGAGGTCAAGGAAAAGTAGTTTGAAAGACATGAGGACTTAATATTTTACTTTTCGACCGCAGCCCAGGACTCATGATGACATTACATTTTTGTTTTGTTTTGTGCACAATCCTGGCATTCATTGGTTCAGCAGTGATACTTTCTGAGAAACGCTCGTTTGTCTCTTTCAGTGAAACTGTAAATCAGTTACTGGATGAGAATCAGCGTTATCTGAGTCAACTGACTTCTCTGCTGCAAGACGCCACCCAGGAGATGGAGCACAGCATCATGGTATGGTTATACAGAAGTGAGGGAGTTTGTGCTCATGCTCACTGTTCACTATTGACGTAAATATTGTGACCACATATATAAGTATATCACTCTTTGTATGTATTGTATATTGCCTTTTTCCTTTTTAAAACATTTGCATTCAGTCTTTACTAGATTAAGTCAAGGTTTAAGGCATAAAAATGTTCAGTAGTATTGAGAACAGTATGTTTAGTAGTACAGTATTAACGTTGTTTGTTCTCTCTCCAGGAGCAGGACTGGAGCTGGACTCAGTACGGAGCAGTGAAAGGCCAACCCCAGAAGCTGTAGAAACTGACCAAAGACTCCGTGTTAAGAGTCAAACATGTATACTGTAAACAAGTGCCTTATCAGAGTTACACTATCTGAAAGCGTTGTGATTCCATACTGTGTCTTTTTACATACATGTTATGCTGTATGACAATGTGTGAAACAGCATGATATGGTAAGCTATTCATGTTTTAACTTAAATGTCTATTGTTGAGTTTTAGCTGTAACCAAGACGTATTTATTTTACTGGTAATATGGATTAGAGTAAAACATTGCTGCTGACAAACTATGCATGACAGAATGTGAATAAATTGTATAAATGTATGGCACATATTATACCATGTTTTGTCTTTTTCTCTGCAAGTGTTAAACTGTTGAACGTCGTAAGTATCTTGTTATTTACATTCACACAGTGGACCAGATAACTGCCTGCCCGCAAACAGGAAATTGCTTGTTTACAAGACCCGGGGTTCAAAATTCTCTTGGGAGCTGCTGAAATCCAACCAGCAAGGAGGCAAAACAAGAGTAACATCATGCATAAAATAAAATAAAAAAAAAGTGTCAGGCATAGTTAAAGGCAGTGCATTTAGTCAGGACATTCACTGATTTCAACAGAATATTATTTTTCTTTGTAGAAGATTTCTTTGAAATGATGCAAAATTAATATAGTATGAAAGCAATGCTGCATCTCCACCTATTGTTTTACTCATATACTGAGTTTAAGCCCACATTATAGTTTAACGTCTGGTTTTCATACTTAAACAATTG
The DNA here is from genome assembly GCA_916701665.1 of Sebastiscus tertius. NCBI lineage: Eukaryota > Metazoa > Chordata > Actinopteri > Perciformes > Sebastidae > Sebastiscus > Sebastiscus tertius. The sequence continues at coordinate 38,069 of CAKAOH010041141.1, read as the reverse complement.
TCTGAGCAAACCGGGCAAACATTTTGCACTTCAGTGAATATATTAGTAATACTGTAGTGCACCAACAGTTTACTATTTGTGGTGAATACCATACACTGAAATAATGATACACTACAATATGGATCAGCCTGAAAGTAAAAATGCATATTCATGTAATAGTCTACTGTATGTATTTTGAGTTAAGCTCCTCCTAGTACTTTCCTTCAACAATGTCCATTTTTTAAAAAAAACGCTCACTCAGTCACATTTCAATGGAAAATGTTAGTTTTACTTCCCTACATGTATCTTATGGTTGCATTTACTCATTGCATTGAACTTCTTTTTAATTTCCACACATAAATGAAAAGAATAGAGCAGTCGTTGTATTGGTAGTGGTGGCTTTATTTATTAGTATATTTGAATAATATGTTAGATAATGTTCAGTTCTATGCCAGTAGGTTGTTATGCAGCTGTTTAACTGTGCTCTGCAGTCTGTTTAACAGCTTATAAACCCCATTTTAGCATGTGGCATGAAATAGTTTTGGAACTTGTTATTGTGGTTTTCATTATTTTTTTTTCATGCTTTCATACTATATTAATTTTGCATCATTTCAAAGAAATCTTCTACAAAGAAAAATAATATTCTGTTGAAATCAGTGAATGTCCTGACTAAATGCACTGCCTTTAACTATGCCTGACACTTGATTTTCGTTGTTTTCATTTATATTCTTTTTTATAGTCTGGTATTCACCACAAATAGTAAACTGTTGGTGCACTACAGTGTTGGTATGAGCATTCTTTTTCTTTATTTTTTTTTGTATTCTACATGTTCAAAATAAATGTTGAAATGAAATGAAATGAATGAATACTAAATAACTAGTTGGACTAAATCAGGGGTCAGCAACCTGCGGCTCTTTAGCTCCTCTCCAGTGGCTCCCTGTGGATTATTAAAAAAATAGTGGAAATGAATATCTGCTTTTTGTTGACATTTTCATTTTTATTTATCATAGTTGTAGGTCTATGGTACGACGGAATATTAGGGCCACATTGAGGAAAAAAGATAAATCTGAGATTTTGAGAATAAAGTCATAATACTAGGAGAATAAAGTCATGATATTACGAGAATAAAGTCATAATACTATGAGAATAAAGTCATAATATTACGTGAATAAAGTCATAATACTATGAGAATAAAGTCATGATATTACGAGAATAAAGTCATGATATTACGAGAATAAAGTCATAATATTATGAGAATAAAGTCATAATATTACGTGAATAAAGTCATAATACTATGAGAATGAAGTCATGATATTACGAGAATAAAGTCATGATATTACGTGAATAAAGTCAATACTATGAGAATAAAGTCATGATATTACGAGAATAAAGTCATAATACTACGTGAATAAAGTCATAATACTATGAGAATAAAGTCATGATATTACGTGAATAAAGTCAATACTATGAGAATAAAGTCATAATATTACGAGAATAAAGTCATAATACTATGAGAATAAAGTCATAATATTACGTGAATAAAGTCATAACACTATGAGAATAAAGTCATAATATTACGAGAATAAAGTCATAATATTACAAGGATAAAGTCATAGGTTTACGAGAAAAACGTTGTAATATTAGGAGAATAAAGTCATAATATTATAGTAGTAGTATAAGTAGTAATTTTACGTGTTATTTTCTTTTTTCTCGTAATATTATGACTTTATTCTGTAAATCTCAGATGTTTTTTCCCTCAATGTGGCCCTAATACTCCGTAGTACATTTGCTCTTTGGCCCTCACTGCATTAGACTTATATACTATAAACTTAGACTATAAACTGTGTTACCTTCATCACAATGCTCAAATGTTTTGCTGCTCCAGACAGATTTTACATTTATTTGTTTGCCTAAAATGGCTCTTTAGATAGTAAAGGTTGCTGACCCCTGGGATAAGCATGAGCACAACTGGGACTAAAAATGAATGTCACACAACAGCACTGTTATTTCCGACAGCCCCTGAACGCAGCGTAAAGTGACATGTGAAAGCGAGAGGAAGCTGATGGACGCTGAGTGAGACGACCAGAGAGGATACTACGGTTCAATACAGTGGTAACTCTACTCATCATAAACCACACATTCACTCTAACGCGTAACATATTCATACTGCAGCGTTGTGCCAGGTGAGTTAACTCGTTTTGGTTTTACTGCGAGCAGCCTTAGTGAGCAAATGTTAGCATTAATAAGCTACAAGTAAATGACGGAGTGGCTAACTTCCGCTAGCTAGGGTAGCTAACCTGGCTAGCTAGCTAGGTTAACGTTGCTAGGTTAACGTTGCTAGGTTAACGTCGCTAGGTTAACTGAATTCCAGACGTCCAAGGTGTGATGGTTATATTGAAGGAGACATAGCTTTGGTTGCAAACACGTTGTTGTCCATGTGTTGACAGGGGAATTACTCGCTCAAAGTAATTCAACAAGCTATCTAATCGTGTCTGTTAGTGCTAATGTTAGCTGGTAAACATTCTGCTCACTGAAAGTGTCCATACAGATTAATTTAGGGTCACATTTTATCCAAATAATATAAGATAAGATAAGATACTCCTTTATTAGTCCTGCAGTGGGGAAATGTGCAGTGTACAGCAGCAAAGGAGATAGTGCAAACAACAAGATGCATCACCTAACACAGTAAAAAAGAGCTAAACAAAGTGTAACAAAATATGAACCATTTAAATAGAAGGAAGTATAAAAATAGGAGCAGTATATACAGTATTGACAATAAACAGACTATTAACTAAATTGCACAAGTGGAAAATGATAGTAGTGCACCAACAGTTTACTATTTGTGGTGAATATCAGACACTGAAATAATGATATATTACAATACTGATCAGCCTGAAAGTAAAAATGCATATTCATGTAATAGTCTACTGTATGTATTTTGAGGTAGGCTTCTCCTTTTACTTTCCTTTTAACAATGTCCATTTTAAAAAAAACGCTCACTCAGTCACATTTCAATTGAAAATGTTTTACTGTATGTTGTTTTCAGTTTTACTTCCCTACATTTATCTTATGGTTGCATTTATTGTGTTGAACTTCTTTTTAATTTCACACATAAATGATGCAAAAGAATAATAACATAGGACGTGTTTGAGCAGTCGTTGTATTAGTAGTGGTGGGTTTTGTTTATTAGTATATTTGAATAGTATGTTAGATAATGTTCAGTTCTATGCCAGTGGGTTGTTATGCAGCTGTTTATCTGGTCTCTTCAGTCTGTTTAACAGCTTATAAACCCCATTTTAGCATGTGGCATGAAATAGTTTTGTAACTTGTTATTGTGGTTTTCATTATTTTTTTTATTGTTCAATAAGAAATATAATATAGTAATTCAAAGGATATAATATAGTAATTCAAAGGATATAATATAGCAATAGTAACAGGTGTATTGTCCATACAGATTAATTTAGGGTCACATTTTATCCAAATAATATTACTCTAAGATAAGATAAGATAAGATATTCCATTATTAGTGGGGAAATTTGCAGTGTACAGCAGCAAAGGGGATAGTGCAAAAAAACAAGATGCATCAGCTAATACAGTAAAAAAGAAGAGCTAAACAAAGTGTAACAAAATATGAACTATTAAAATAGAAGGTAGTATAAAAATCAGAGCAGTATATACAGTGTTGACAATAAACAGACTATTAACACAATTGCACAAGTGGAAAATGATATTGCACAGTGAGAATGAAATGAAATGAAATTCCACCTGAAAATATCTTTGTGAAAAATCATAATAATTCAGATGTCCAAGTGTGATGGTTATATTGAAGGAGACATAGCTTTGGTTGCAAACACGTTGTTGCTTCATGTGTTGACAGAGGAATTACTCACTAGTTTCCTTAAAAAGTAATTCTACAAGCTAACTAATCGTGTCTGTTAGATGGTTAACATTCTGCTCACTGAAGTGCACTTTGTAATTGAGGTAGTTGGCAAACATTTAACACACTGCTCTGTATGGTTGTCATGACATTAACTGTTAAAAGCAGTCACTATAGGGTTAACACTTGCTGTCACATAATATACATTAACTATGAGGTTGCTACAGAAGCTCTTAAATTAACTACTATGAATGACTATTTTGATCAGGGTGCACCTGTGTGTTAAAATCAGGATGCATTACATGTCCTCGCTCAGTCTGGTGTCCCCTAAATACATCCAAGGTGTACAGTATCACAAGCTGTGTATAACCTATATATAATGTTTAATTTATTCTGTATTAACTGTTATAGGGGTCTTGTAAACAAGCAATTTCCTGTATGCGGGCAGGCAGTTGTCTGGTCCACTGTGTGAATATAAATAACCAGCTACCTACGACATTCAACAGTTTAACACTTAAAGACAAAACATGGTATACATTTATAAAATGTATTCACATTCTGTCATGCATAGTTTGTCAGCAGCAATGTTTTACTCTCATCAATATTACCAGTAAAATAACAGAGTAACAACCCAGCAACACTTCCAGAGCATTTGCTAAATCTTGATTTGCTAACGAAGATATAGTAAAGAGCTATACATTATCTTTTATGTCTTGTTCTGTAATACCAGTGTTTTCATTACAATGTCTTTCTGCAGTTGCACTCCATGCAAACGAAGCTCAGTGCGAATGCAAATGTATTTTATGCCCCTTTTTATAGCCTTTTAGATTATTGAGTGGTGTTATAAAAGTTTGTCAACTCCATTTTAGGGTGGACTAAATATTAGAATCACCTCAGTATATTGCAATACACTACAACAGCTCCACAAACTACAGTCTCCAAGACCATAAAGTTAATAAACACCTCTTAAGCCGAACATTAAAACCTTCACGAAGGTAGGATTTATCGCAGAGCTGTTGTGCGAGACTGCTTTAGTTTTAGCTGGGTTTACTTTATAACACTGGTAACTGTATGCACTGCTGCTGACAATTAAAGGGAAGGTCTAACCACAGCCATAATGGTGCCCTGAGTACATAATGTTGTATAAATATTTCAGTGTGTTTGTGTTTCTTTCTCTGCCTGTAGGTGTGTGTACAAGCAAGGATGACGATGCCGCACGTAGGGGCAGTATTTGGAGCAATAGCAGGAGTGATGGCCATCATGTTGCACTCTTCCATTCACAAGATAGAAGAAGGACACCTTGCTGTGTACTACAGGTATCAGAGCACTGCCCGGGCCTTTATCTTAATCTCTCTCATATACTTAGAATGTGGGTGTTGTTGTTTGAAAGAGCCTATTTCCTGATCATGATACATATCAATTTTGCCTGGATATGGAAATATTATGCTCCAAACCTGTTTGCCACACTTGTCAGCTCAGGATTTTCCAGTCCGGACCTGAACATCTAACGAGCTCTTACAAGTGTCTGTGTTTGTCCGAATTATTCAAATGTAACAATGACTGATCCACAGTAGTGATTAACATTAAACTTTACAGGTCCCTGCAGGGCGGTTAGACCTTGGTGGAAATAAAATTGAATACAACTTCACAACAACAATATAATATATGGGACGTAACCTAGATCATAAACCTTAATTGTTGACTATGTTCATGAGTTGGAAAAAACAACAGGAACACCCTGTAATATAATGCAACGTTATTCAACTACACCCTCATAAATTACTGTTTAAATTACCTTTTAAGTCCTTTTCTTTTGTCAACTGTCTTTAAATGTAGTTAGTAGATAATCTGATGTTGAGAAGTCAGACTAGTAATTTGTTTGTATATGTTTCAGAGGTGGGGCGTTGCTGACTTCTCCCAACGGTCCTGGATATCACATTATGCTGCCTTTCATTACCACCTACAGATCAGTGCAGGTAAACTTTCCTTTCAATCCTGGAGCATGGCCTGTTTGTTAGCAGATGTATGAGCAATGCAAGAGTCAACCAGAGGGTGCTGATACATGAAAACCAGAATGGGAACTTCTATAAATACATCAGCTGCAGCATGCAAACAGTTGCCATTCAACCATGGCTGCAATAGTCTTACTTTACACCAAGGTTATGCACCGTTTGTTGTGCTACTAAATATGCATAAAATAGAATCTTTTGAATTTGACAAACTACAAATATAATAATTTTTTTAGGGCTTATGCCACTGAGAGATATTTTTGATCAACCTTCATGTTATTTTTTTAACGTAATAAAAATAATATTCAGGTATCCTTTACTTACTCAATTATTTGGATCCTCATTAACTGTGACCAACACAACAGCAACTGTTGTTTTTTTTTACCATTAACTCTAAAATCCATTAAAATATATATTAAATCCATTCTCACCTTTTGTTTGCATGAGAGGTGAAATTCCACGAATATGAAAAGCAAATTAAATATTATTAAATCATTATGCATATTGTATTTATTATTGACACAGGTTAACTTAAAACAAACATGCACTACTTTATTTAGTAGTTTTTAATAAACTAAGAACATACAACTTGAAAAACTTATCTTGTCACATGTTACATATTCATAAAAGGACCCGTGTAGTAGGAGAATAATCTTTATCATTATCAGATCCTGTGATCACCATTTATTTTTGGTGTTTCAGACGACTCTCCAAACTGATGAGATCAAGAATGTGCCTTGTGGAACAAGGTAGGACTGAGCTTGTTGATATAGCTGTTAAGAAATTGATCCATTCATGAAAATGATTATGTATTAACAGATTTTTCTCTTCTTCACAGTGGTGGTGTGATGATCTATTTCGACCGAATAGAAGTTGTTAACATGCTGGTCCCTTTAGCGGGTACATGTTCTAATATCCTTCATTGCAAAAGTTCCTTATTTGGTTTATACATTAACCCCGCCAGCTGTTTGGCATTACAATAACTGTTGCATTTGTTCGTTTATTTGCAGTGGTGGAAATTGTGCGGAACTACACAGCTGATTATGACAAAACTCTAATTTTCAATAAGATCCACCATGAACTCAACCAATTCTGCAGTGTACACACACTACAGGAGGTCTACATTGAGTTGTTTGGTGAGTACGCTTTTGTAGTAAAACAGACAGTATTGTTTAATTTTAATGGAATACATAGAAGGCAACTTGTGCTGTGTGTTCATTCTTGAAATTCCTAAAATGTGATATGTTGTGTATTCAAACAGCTGCTGTTTTTGTCTTGTAGACATTATAGATGAGAACCTGAAGACTGCTTTGCAGAAAGATCTTAATTGTATGGCACCTGGACTTACAATACAGGTATTTAAACACATACTCATGTCTTGAGGGAAATAGTAAGTAGATAGACTACGATTCAAGTCACAGTAACAGCTGGAATTTAGCTTGCTCAAGGATGCAACTGGTTTCAAAATAAAAAGGGCATGTTTGCAAAGGCTTTTGAAGACTAAAGCTGGATTTAAAGTTCATACTGGGGTTATGGTGTCGCTACAGAGTCTAAGCACATATAAGCTATAGTTTTGCTCTAGACTGTGCTGTAGCCGTGTGTGTCATCTAAGGACTGTGATTGGTCAGCTCGGGCAGCTTGTGTATTCCCCTACAAGTCTCTTATGATGGCGGAGATTGTTCAGAGTGAAGACGGCATTAAGTAAGTTGAAGAAAGACTTGGCAGTCTTCTCCTTATCAGTAACACACATCTCGCTATTTACACTGCAATTCTTCTACTCAGCGAGACAAAGCGGATTATAAGTTACCTGGTGTAGGGCTGTCATGATATCCGATTTTTACTACACGATTATTGTGGTCAAAAGAATTTATTTAATGTGATGATATTATCGCGATATCTATAGAAAATTTGTTAAAATAAAAATAAATCAGTCAAATTCATCTGTTGTTAATTGTGCGTTTTGTCTCTTTTGACAAATTAATTTCACTCATCCCTAGTATTAACCTGATATCAATATTTCATTTTTAAATATCACGGTAATTGTCAACACTGGTATATTGCAACACCCCTAACCTGGATCTAACTCCAGTTATACTGTATAAGTATGTGTGTAGCCCACCTTTGCAAGGTAAATGAAAGGATGTGAACGCTGTTACTACTAAAGCACCATACGATTCCATGCACGATACATCCGTCCAGTATTGTGGTGGTGGTGGTATAAAGGTGAAATCTGACATTGAACTATAAATCAAAACCTACGCCAAAGGTATCTTCAATGCGACTGCCATTAACCCCCTGTGGCAACTTTAAATCCAGCTTGAGCTGTGAGCCAATGCCAGTTCACTCTCTGCTACTGTTGCTTGATGACATTGGGTACAATTGAAACATGTGGCCCAAAAGACACACACTAAAAACGCATGACTTTAGTTGACTGGTTGTAGGTGACGGGGAGAGGCATTTATTGGCAAATTGATTTTGAGCAAAGAGTCAATTTCTTTTCTCTCTTTCTTTTTTTCCTCTGCAATGTTTCAACATCCTGATGAAGGCAGTCCGTGTTACCAAACCAAAGATCCCTGAATCTATCAGGAGGAACTTTGAACTCATGTGAGTGTGTGTAAATCTGTTCTTACTGGCGCAGTCTTAGTGCATGTTTCAAATTCTCGCCTGTTACCCACCCACTCAGTTCAAGTTAGACCACACAGAAAGGAAAATATTTGCAATAACCTGTTTTGTTGTGTATGCGTGTTGTATATGCAGGGAAGCGGAGAAGACTCGTCTGTTAATAACAGCTCAGACTCAGAAGGTGGTGGAAAAGGAAGCTGAGACTGAAAGGAAGAGGGCTATTATTGGTAAATGTGATGTTCCACTGTAAATCAGTCAGCTAGGTTTTCATTTGCATGGCGGTCATTATAATTTCAGCTTTCCCCCTTTCAGTCACTCATGTGTAACCTTACTTACGCCCTCCACTTTGTGTACAGCTGTTAAAGCTCACATGTGTTTCTGTCCCATAGAGGCTCAAAAAGTGGCCCAGGTAGCAGAGATCCAGTTCCAACAGAAGGTGTCTGAGAAAGAGACGGAGAAGAAGATCTCTCAAATAGAAGGTTAGCATCTCTACTCTCAGTTCTCTTCTGTGAGATTGATTTCCTGTGTGCGGTGGCGACTGGTCTGTCATGTGCCTGTCTCATTCAACACTGTCTCTTTGTTTCAGATTCTGCCTTCTTGGCGAGGGAGAAGGCTAAGGCTGATGCAGAATATTACACTGCTGCCAAGATCGCTGAAGCAAACAGGGTAAAAAAAAAAAATGCTATTGACAGAAATTCATGCATTAAACACACATACAACATTTAATCTAATGGCAATGTTGGCAGCAATGTTACATTCACATTTAGTAGGGCTGTCAATTAATTCAAATATTTAATTGCGATTAATTGCATAATTGCCCATAGAAGTATAATCGTATATATAATTTTTTATCTGTTCAAAATGTACCTTAAAGGGAGGTTTGTCAAGTATTTAATACTCTTATCAACATGGGAGTGGGCAAATATGCTTACTTTATGCAAACATATGTGTAGATTTATTTTTGGAAATCAATTAACAATACAAAACAATGACAAATATTGTCCAGAAACCCTCACAGATACTGCATTTAGCATAAAATAATATGCTCAAATCATAACATGGCAAACTGCAGCCCAACAGGCAACAACAACTGTCAGTGTGTCAGTGTGCTGACTTGACTATGACTTGTCCACAAGTGCATGTGATCATCATAAAGTGGGCATGTCTGTAAAGGGGAGACTCGTGGGTACCCATATCTAATCTAATCCTCACACACTGTTGTCTTTCTTCTAAATCTTTACAGGTGAAGTTAACCCCAGAGTACCTGGAGCTGATGAAGTTCCAGGCCATCGCAGCTAACAGTAAGATCTACTTTGGCCAGGACATCCCTAACATGTTTGTAGAGGGAACCACCAGCCCCCCTAAGTCTGCGCGCCCCCTTCAACAACCAGACTTGCTTAAAACAAAGCCAGAGGGACAGTGAGTCCACAGCTCTGCCTCTGCACAGAACAGGAGAAACTGATGAGGACTTGTCTTGTCTGTGAGGTAGAGAGCACTGAACTGAAGATGATTGGTGGGATAGCTTCGCAGCTAGTTTCGTGAATAACGCACTTCAGTCTTAAATCTAAATGGCAAAGAAAGTGTGTGAAAATGTAAGGACAAGCAGAAGTAAGCGCTAGAGAAGGCTAGATAAAAGGGAACGTTTTTTTTTTTACCTTCCACTCTTTGGGGGGAATTTTTAGGAACGAGAATGATGCCATAGTTAAAAATCAAAAGCATAATAAATGCTTATGCCTGGGAAGGTGACAGCAAGTAGTCGCCCTAATTTACATGTGCTTGCAATCAGTGCAGTGTTTAACTTTGCTGTTGGAGCTGCATTACTTTTGTTTGTTGTATGCAAGAGGAATGATTTGTGGTGAAAATGTTTTTTTTGAGAATTAATATCTGGTTGAGCTGAACTGGAATCTAAGAGGTGACACTAATTAATTCACGAGTTAAAAGCAGTATGGTTTGTGAAGGTGTGTGATGTGGGTAGGTCATCTCTGTGCCATTTTTTACACTAAATCACTGGTGGGCTCTTCTCTCTCAACAAGAGTCAGTGTGAGGACTTTTTCATCACAACTCCTATCAAATGCTGCTTGGGGATAGTTCTGAGTAGTGAGCATTAAACATTTGTCATTCACAACATTTCCAGTTGGCTTCAATCATACAGACATGAGCTGTGAGAGATTTTTAAACGATAGCGCTCTAGAAACAAGTGGCCTGACTTTGTTGAATTTGCATAAAGTTGTATACAATCCTACAGATACTCACGTCTTTTGAGGTTAGAGGGCTGTCCATCATGTGTTCACAGTTTATATGGTTAATATACAGTGGTGTCAGATTGGTAGTAATGTACTTTATTTTCTGTTAGCTTGGTGGTAGTTTTGCTGTTATTAGTTGTGATTGAGCGTGCAGCCACTTCAGAAAGACTTGCACTAAGACCTGCTGTGGCATTTACTGCGAGTAAAAAAAGGTTCTAGTGCTGCCAATGAAAAATCAGATTTTCTCTTCCAGCTTTTAGAAGTTTAATTAAATGGAAGCGAAACAATAAAGCGGTTGAATGATAGTGCCACAGGAGGAAGTCGTGATTTGTATCTCTTGTGAAGGAGTCGGTACATCTTTCTTTTCACCATCTGGTTTTGAAAATCATGGGCATGCATGATTTAAATGTCTAGTGGCTTGATTCAGATGATTAGTAGTGCCTGCGATTGTCTGCCAACTCTGTTATGCAGCTTATTCAGATGTGGGGAAATGTAAATTCTCAGGAAATTGACTTTTATTTTAATAAAGCAGCTGCTCAATGTTGGACAGAGCTTACACCCTTAAAAGTCAAAATTGACAATTGTGCAAGAAAAAAAGTCAGAACCGTAAAACAAGAAAATAAGTATTTGATTTGAGGATAAGCAAAGCTATGATTTCATTTCACTAGACTCAAACTTTGTGTCTTCTGCAAATATTTAAGGTGCCATTTTTAGTGCACCCTCATCATTTTTATTGCGCCATCTATTTACAGTGGGTGTCTGTGGCATTGAATATCATGAGCATGTAGAAATAATATAAACAGAAGCTCCTTTCCACAGTCAATGTTTACATTTTTCTGTAATTCAAGAATTGATGGACTGCAAAGTTTTTCAGTCTTTGCTAATCAAGATCATTTTAATGGCAACACACGGCTCCTAATTACAGTGTTAACTTACTCTTAAGTGAGAATTTGTTGAACCTCTGATCAGTTTTGTGTGACGATATGAGTTCCAGTACAACACGACAAGCTTTGCTCTATTAAAAGATGAATGTTGATAAAGCTTGGGCTTAAATAAGATGCAAGTTGGTGCTAGTTTTTATTATGTGTTAATGATGCTTTTGGTTTTTCTTCAGCTCTACTATATAGTACTTCCACTATTGAATGCAAGCCTTAAATAATAATGGGTTACCCCAAACTTTAAGATTCAGTGATTCTTATAAACTAAAAAGCTCCATTTTGAACTTAACTGTGAGACTTCTTAAAGAGCTTAAATGTACATGCTGAACTGTGCGGCCTCCTCATAGACTCTAGCTGAGAAAGACAGAACTAGCTGTGGACACTACTAGTGTTTGGAAGATGTCCTCGTGTTTACTTGACCTATGAATGGCAGTTAAAGGCTGCACTCTGTATTTGCTTTGGTGGCGGGTTCAAATAAAGATGCAAAAGAGGGGTATGAATCACTCATGAAAATGATTTTTTTCTTTGTCAATATTTTGTACAATCTGTGAAATTCAAACATTGTCTCCTTGTTTTAAAAAGGTTTATATGCAAAAAATGTTTTCAAGTTTTGACAATGTTCTTATGTAAAATAAAACCTATTTTGGTACCTCTCTTCTCCAACTGTGCTGCTTTGTGTGTGGACATGTGTAGTACACTTGGACGCCAACAGGAGGAGAACTAACACCATGTTAAATACTGAATGCTCGGGTTCAGTCAATGAGCCAGATTTGGTGATTAAAAGACAAATAAGATTAGTTTAACAAAACATAAACACCAAATTATGGGCTCAAATAAGGGTCAATAAGAGAATGAAACTTAAACTTAAAACGGTATTAGATTCGTCATATACAAACAGGTACATACATGAAATTTGACCTCTGCATTTAACACATCCTTTGGAGCGGTGGGCTGCTGTAAAGTGCCCAGGGCATGTAATCTAATGTTTAGAGAAATGATAGCTGTGTAAAACCTGCATGAGAAAGGCAAGTTTGTGAGTGTGTAAATAAAAAAAAAAGATTTGAAGTTGTAGGGAAGAAAATGGAGGATGTCAAATAAAACAAACTGTGAGGTTATACAAAGACTGATAAATATTGTTAATATCTGAGTACAGATTTAAAGAAGAAAACTTTGTGATACTCAAAGTTCATATACTCTGTGGGACACTTAAACTACACGTGCACACATAACAGAAGTTACAAGTTTTGTTTGGTCCTGGTTTTCACTGGAGTGAATACAAAGGTTTTCTATACATTCACAAACTTATATTTTCAGTTTATACGTTTTTCAAAGGTATACAAATTATATTTATTATTTCTGAACATTACTTCACAAACTCAAACTCAATCACATTCATCATTTAGATTCCACCAAATATTTCACTCTAATGAACTGAATACAAAAAAGAAAGCTCTTGACATGACAAGTGACCCGCCTCATCCATTGTACCCACAATTTGAATTGCTTCCCTCAGGAAGGTGCTTCAGACTGCCACAAAATGTCTATAAGAAATCATTTGTTCCAAGCCCAGTTAAATTATTAAATGATTAAATACATAGTTAATCACCCTCACCCCCACCCTGCGCTGAATTTGCACATTGTACATTTATAAGAGGCCTGCGGCACTGTATTTGATTGCATATGATTGAACTCCAAGTTCCTCTAATGTTTTTATTGTTTCTTAACTCATGTTGATTGTGGTGAAGCCAAAGACAGTTTTCCACATTGTGGACAAAAAAAGTTTCTAACTAACTCACTCACTCACTCACTCACTCACTCACTCTAGTGAGAATTCATACAATGTCCATGTCCTTGTCACTTGTTTAGATGTCCGGGTGGCTGTGGCGACACGAGGATGATTCAATGAACATTTACATACACAATCTATCACAGTCCCTGTTGTTCTAACCCACATAATGTGAACATTACAAAAACAGAGATGTGTTTGTCGAGTCTGTACATCCCAAGAGGCTGACTCTAAACCTCAAGTCCTGACCTCAGCGAGGCCAGTCAGCTGTTCACAAAGGCTTTCCAGGAAGCGTTCACAGCGTGTGTGTGAGTGCGTGTGACCACCGCCTGAATGACCAGATGAGGGATAGCTTCCTCTTATGACCTCTCCGTCCTTTCAGATCCTGTCACAGCCAAACCATCAGTAGGAGGGTGTTTTGTTAAAGTCTGACCTCAGATCTGGCTTTCCCTGATGTCAGAATTTGTGAGAAATACGATCACAAAGCATGCTTGCAGGGTAAATAAACTAATCCTCATTTTGTTTTTCTTAACTGAGGAGTTTTGATGTGGATGTCTGGGCTCATTTTAATGGGTGGTCTGATTTGGTGTCAGGGGTGCAGAGCCAGCGAGTTTAAAGCCCTCCCCTCTCAGGAGGTGGTGTCAAGGTCACTTTTGCTTCTTCCTGGATGAGCCAGCGCTTCTCTTTCCTTCCTTTTGTCCCCCATCATCAGATCCTGCGTGATCCTTCCAGCCTTGACTCCTCCCTGGATCTGGATCCGTCCCTCCCCAGAGATACAAGGGTGTGGTCCCTCATCTCTGAGTCTAGGCCTGTAAAATCGACTCCCCAATGTGATTCATCAGCTGCAGTCAGCGCCATCATCAGTAGCTGCTCTGTTCTGCACTTCTCTCTCACATTCCTATCCTATGTGTGTTGTTGGTGCAACACACACACTCATACAAGCAGCATTAGCTTTGCTATTTCTCAGCACTTTTCTCCTCTACATTTCTGTGGCGACCCTCAGGATGGATTTTAGTCATTACTCGAGTCAGCTGCAAAGTTATGTGTTACACGTGGTGTTATTTATGAATCGTTTGATCATCCTATTCGTTCTTTGTTCTTGTTTGTTCTTCTGTTGTGGATCATGAGTCAGCCTTTAAAGGGGCACCCCATCAATTTTACACATAAAGGTCAGTTTACTCATCATAAGGAGTAGGCTACTACTCAGCCTGTGTTCTTTGGCTCTGAATGGAGGTTTGTTCTGAGGAAATAACTTAGCTTGAGTTAAGGCACCATGTAACACTGGTTAAATTCGTAGTGGTGAAGCAAATGTTCAACTTTGGTGAACCTTGACCTCTAGATTTGCACTGTTGACCAATAGCAAGCCGCGTTGACAGCGCTGACCTTTGAGGGGACGAAGAGAACCTGAGAGTCCAAAATGGAGGAAGCTATAGAGTGCTCCAGGGATATTTTTGTAGGCCAACCAGTAAGTTGGCATTGCCCTGGGTTGCCTCGACAAAAAGCCAACGGGATTTTTCCATTGAGTTTTGAATTATTGCAGAAAATAAACTCTGTGGCAAACAAACGTTTATGATACTTACACGTTTTGTTTAGCAAGAAAATCTTCACAAATGAACACCACTTTTATGATTTTTGAAGTGTTAATGCAATTGCCAGAAGTAAAAAGCTAACGTTAGGCTGTAAACAAACTACACCACGGTCACATGAACGTGAGTATACACAACAAAGTTGTAAAGGCGGACGAGTCATCAAGATGACGTTAAGTAGTCTCATTTAGCCACTTGTTAGCAACCGCCTTTTTCAAGACATGTAAAAACTTCGAAATTCACGATTAACTGATGTATTTTATGTCATAGAACAAAACTTTAAAAACTCTTCAGCTTGTGTTAACCACTGACCTTATTTCAGGCATCCAACTAGAAATCCATTGACTTCCAGACGAGGGAACCGGAATTCGATTCACTCTGTTGCAGTTTATTAGCTGTCTGTCACCATCCACTTTTATCTAACGTACTCTATTGGAGTATAAACTGCTCCACAAAAGAGGAATGGTTTACAGACAGCAGTTGATGGTGCAAATATGTCTTTTGAATAAACTATGTGAACTTATAATAGTTCTGTTTAGAGCGAATGGCCCAGTACAGACAAAACAGAGAGAGGCTTGGAAAGCTGTTCTGACTGACTAGTATGCTAGTGTTTAGCTTGCCAACTAGTAGTTCACTACCTAGTCTACTAAAACATGTTAGATTTGTACCTCAGAGTTATGTTGCTGTAAGCTTGATAATGGTGATTGATTAGGTGGTATGAAGGTGATCAACACAAGTCACAGCAGCACTCCTGATGCAGCTCAGCAGGTCACCTATCTCTTGTTATTCTACACCAGAGGGAGCAACATCATAGACAACCCAGGGACAGACAGATATTGATGGAGGATATGAAGCAACCCGCCCAACCCCATTGCACTGGCATGACCTTATACTTCAGAATGGGAAGTAAATTATATTTCAATGCTGTGGTTTACTATATTTGGTCATCCGGCGGCTTCGTCGTACATTTATTCAGAATTCTATCTTTGACCAATCTTCACACTTGAACAGGAATTCACTTGAAGTGTTGCATATAAAATGAATGATGTTATTTTAGATTTGACAGTGACAGAGTGACAGACCGCCACATGGGTATAAACCTAACACCGCATATAATTTAGTTTGGTTCATTTCAATGCTTTAAATCTGCTGATTTCCTACACTCTGCTTGTGTTCAAAATGACAATTTGGAAAGTTAAAGAGGTTAGTTGATTTATTTAGCACTTGGAGGTCGGAGGTCATAGGCTGTGTAAAGGCACAGAAGGTCAAAGACGACTGGAGGTACATAAACACATGAAAATCACAAAGAAGCGACTATCTATTAAACAACTCAAATTTTCGTAAACCATTTACAGTAGAATCTCGTTAGATAAGATTTAAACACAAGGACATAATATGCAATATCTGCAAAAATAGTTATATTATAGAGAAGACAGTTGTTGCGCTGCTCTTGTTAAATCATGATATTAAAATATATCAATGTCAAATTAGATAAATCCTCTTGAAACGAGCACTTTTCATGTTATGTAAGTGTGACAATATTACTTCTATGTACATTTATCTAACGTCAATGGGGATTAAATTACCAAACCCCTGCGTTTTCATCACAAAAATGCACTTTACTCAGAAAACAAGACAGTATTAAAACACAACACATCTGTAATCCCACTGTTGCATTTCAACAGATGTGATGTGTTTTAGCAGGTAGGACAATAATCTCAGAATATGAACTGATTCTTTACCTTGAATAAAACTTTTAACAACTGTATTTGAGTTGATGTTAAAGGGTTTATAACGCGGAGATACTACAACAAATTCTTTGTGTGTACACATTTGTATCAGCGCGTGTTGCCTTTTGCTTTGTACGTCTCCAGATGTCGCGTCAGATCTTCAATACGCATGTCCTTCAAGTGAACCAGATGCTCCAACCTGTTCACTTTCATCTGCAGTATCTACACACACACACACACACACACACACACACACACACACACACACACACACACACACACACACACACACACACACACAGATGTGGTAAAACTAGTTGAGGTTTATTTCTAAAACTGTGAATTATCCCACTGATGAAAACTTCCTAAAGGGTCAAATGTTGCACATTTATGTCACTTTTCTGTCTTAACATGCAGATGTGGCCACAGGCGGAGAAGAAAAAACACTTATATCCGCTGAGCAGATACTGACTCACTGACCTCTGCTGAAACAGTTTATGACGCATATGTATCACTCACACACACACACACATACACACACACACACACACACACACACGCACACACATACACACACATCTGCAACAATATTACATGTATGACAAAGCTCTTCCCCTACAGGACATCAAAACGGAAGATGACTTTTTTTACAGATGTTCAAACAGTCAGCCGAGTGTTTCCAGGATTCAAGTGTGTGTGTGTGTGTACCTCCACAGTTTCCTTCAAAGCCATGACAACTTGCTCTTTTTCCTGCAGGATTAGTTGTAATGTAGGGTCCATGTTTGAGTAAAACTGCGCTGTATGCTGCGGTTTACTATACAATAATAAACAGAGGACATATTATTATTATTATAAACTCTGCTTTTGATTCATTTAATTCATATTAAAAGCAACATTTTGGTCATACCCGTTTTTTATTCTGCTCTTTTCATCTTCTCCTGCCAGCTGAGCCAAACGTTTCACTTCAGTCTGAGGAATTTCTGAAGACGACAAAACAAAACTGAGACATTTCTCCAACTATAATGTGAACGCAATGTGATGCCAAAAAATCTCTGCTGTTGTTAGAAACCTAAAGGGATTCATCCAATAAATCTTATGGACACAACTGGGGTAAAGGGAGGAGGACGGGAGACAGATAGGCGATGACCGAGAGCAGAGAGAGGGAGAAACGGGAAAGTAAGATTAGAAGATGGAGAAAAAGAAAAATGAGGAGGCCTTTAAGTCCTGCAGTGCTGAGCTCAATCCAGCGATAAAGGCCATCTGGTGATGTTGGGAGCTGATATGAGGACCTGGGCTGTGTGTCTGATAGCGGATGGGGTGCAGACTGAAGAGGAAAGAGCAGAGGGAGGAGGCGCTGGCCTGGAGGTCAGCTTTACGGGGTTGTTTCAGGGACAGATGAGGTGTGGGAAAAGGAGGAAAGACACGTCACCGATTCAATCCCTAAAGGTCGTGGCATTCTCTAATCAGTGCTGTCTGATGCTGGTAAATGTAGGTGTGTTTGTGTCTCTGTGTGGTCGCTGCTATCAGCTGCCGGGAGAGATTAGTTAGTAGAGAGTTGTTAGCAGGACACAGACGCGGACAGTATCAGGAGAGGAAGTAGAGAAGATCTTGGAAATAATATGATTTCAGAGGCAGAATCAGCCATCGCAGCAGTCACCAGTTCTCTCAGACACACAAAAAAGACCTCAGTGTGTCTTGAATATGCTGATTTTGTGTTTGTCAGCTGACCAGTAAATACAGCACAATTAAAAATAGTCTAAAATTACACCCACTTCCCCTCCTGTGCTAAAAAAAGGCAAATTGTGCAGCTTCAGTCAAGGTTACAGACGGACTTTGTCAGCTAATACACTCCACAGATGACACTAACATAAGGATATATCATGCATAAGGCGTAAAGTCAAAACACAGTCATCACATTCTTGTTAATTCAGCAGTCTATGTTTCTGTAATCCAGTTGATTTCCCCATTTCACTCACAGTAACCTCTTGTTGGAAATTCTGCAGAAACCGCTACATCCTGTGATGTGGCGTAAGGTCGAAAACATTTTTGCAAATGTGTGGATTGAGTGAAGAAAGTTTGAGTAAAGACATAAAAGGTATTTTGCGCAAATACTCTACCTGTGTGAGGTTTCTCCTGATTCCTGGTGTCATAGTATTCCAAATCCTGAGTACAAAAGAAAAATGTGTTCAAATTGTGGTTATATTTCTAACTACAACCAAAGAGAGAGGACTTTCTGCAATTATTTATTTAGTAATTAGCCTTCAAACAGACAAAAAGGCACGTATCGCACGTATGTCATACAATACACACTAGTATATTATCTCTAGTCTGCTCCAGTTTCTTGTCGATCTTGTCCCTGAGGGTGTTCAGTACAGGCTCTATCACTCCTGCAGTGCTCAGTACAATCCTCTTCACTGTCTCCTCGGGTACGTGAAAGTTCAGCTTGGAAAACACCTTCCTGTCCACAGAAGAAGAAAAAAAAACACAGATGTTTCTAATAAAATGAATAAAAAAATCAAAACCAGTTATGAACAAAGTGGTTTAACTGACGATGATGCGTGGTGATGATGAACATCATAGGGGGGCAATTTGTTTACAGTGAAGACCCATAAATCTGTAGCTGGCTGTGTGCCATATCAGTGGCCTGGGAGAGGACGAGTGGGTGTGTGTTGGATTGGTTCTCACAGCCAGATGCAGAGGCCCTTAGTAGTGCTTAACAAAAGTCCTGCCTCCAACATTTTATTGAAAAGCAGGGCCGCACTAACGATTGTTTTCATTGTTGATTAATCTGTTGATTATTTCCTTGAATAATCGATTAGTTGTTTGGTCTATAAAATGTAAGGAAATGGTTTGGTTCCTACCTACTATAGGAGTCAAGGTTCGGTTCATACCCACTTTAGGAGTCACGGTTCGGTTCATACCATGTTTTGGAGTCACGGTTCAGTTCATACCCGGTTTAGAAGTCAAGGTTCGGTTCATTCGCGGTTTAGAAGTCACGGTTCCGTTCGTACACAGTTTAGGAGTCACGGTTCGGTTCATACCCGGTCTAGAAGTCACGGTTCAGGTAGGGAAATATAAGTTTTACTTCTACCTACTCTTTTTCGGATTACTCGTGTTTTGTTTGTTATTTTTTTGTATCTGTTTTTATTTATTTTTATGTTCGAAATAAAGTCATTCATTCATTCAAGTATGTTTATGTAAATGTCTGCGTAAAACCAAATAAAGGAAAAACAAAATGAAAAAAAAGAATGATCTGTGGAGATGTGGACATACAGTATATATTGACAAAGTCAGATTGTGCAAATGTAAATCTAAATCATTCATGCACCTTCATTAGATGCATACATGCACTTTTGAATAAACACATAACATGACTGGTGTCTTGCCTGTTGAGAAGGTGCCAGTTGCTGATCTTCTGCTGTGTGGAGTTTGCAGGAATATAGTTGTGCAGGTCAACAAGCTTTGGGAAGAAGTATTTGACAACCTCTGCAGCCATCACTACAGAGATTAGAGGAGCAGAGTTAGTCCAAGTAAGTAAATAAACAGTGAAACACAGATGATTGTAGCTGCAGACAGTAGAGCTCATATTACTCCTGTAGAGCTTGTTTAGTTACCATCTCCCTGTGGGATTGCTAGCAAGGCTAAGTGGACAAACCTCCGTCGCTGAAGTCTCTTGTGATGTGTCTTTTGGGCCTGGACAAAGATATTTTGTCAATCCACGCGTACAACTGCTGCAGATCCTCTTCGTTCAACTCTTGGTCCATTATTTCTTAAAGTTTATGGACAGTTTCTAAAGATACAAACTACTTGAGCTAGCTTTGTTAGCTTCCCTCGACAGCAGGTTTGTTTGAGGCGTTGCTAGGCGACCGCTAGTTACAGTACCTATGACAACACAGGTGATGGAGTCTGGATGTGTGTAGGATAAATAAGATAAGATAAGATGAACCTTTTATTAGTTAACATTTAATAAATTTGCAGTGTACAGCAGCAAAGGGGATAGTGCAAAAAAAAAAAACAAGATGCATCAGCTAACTCAGTAAAAAAGAGCTAAACAAAGTGTAACAAAATATGAACCATTTAAATAGAAGGAAGTATAAAAATAGGAGCAGTATATACAGTGTACAATATGAATGTCCAACATGTGCAATATTACTTATTTTTCTGTTTGTTAGCTTACTTTACCTTTTTTATTTTACTTATCTTATTTACTCATTTTACTAAATGTATCTTACTTAATTGTTATTCTATTAGGTACTGGTGCTAGAAATAGTACTTTTTATTTTATACACTTGAACTTGTTGTAATTTTGTTGTATTTTTTAGCAATCTCTGGTACAAGAATTTCCTTTGGGATTAATAAAGTTCTATCTTATCTTATCTTAGTATTGACAATAAACAGACTATTAAGAAAATTACCTATTTCAATACAACACTAGAATCCTCACTATTAACTAACCTACTTTTGTTTTAATAGTGCAAAAAACAAGATGCATCAGCTAACACAGTAAAAAAAAAAAGAGGTAAACAATGTGTAACAAAATATGAACCATTTAAATAGAAGGAAGCATAAAAGTAGGAGCAGTATATACAGTATTGATAATAAACAGACTATTAACTAAATTGCACAAGTGGAACATGATATTGCACAGTGAGAATGAAATGAAATTCCACCTGAAAATATCAGGTTATTGTCAGTTTGTTGGTGTGTAAGTGTAAAAGTGGTCTACCGGGAGCAGTACTGGTTATGGATAGATAATAGACCTCCCCTCCTGGACAGTGAGTCATCTTCATCATTACTTTACCCAGGCCTCAAGGTGAGGTACCATTAAAGCCAATATTTTAGGGGCACTGAGAGAGAATTAAAATATTATAATGCCATAACGTGTAAGTACTTCTTTCTGTTGAGGTTTACATCCAGGTGGTGTTTCCAAAGTCTGAGAGGAGAATAAGTATTTAGTGGACTTTTAATTCTGCTTTATTCCCTAAAAATCGTGGTCAAGATGTGACCAGTTGAATAAGCTGACAGGTGGTGTCTTCAGGTAGCAAGCAACTGCTGCTATAGTATGTTACTGAAGGGCTGATGAAGGATGCAAAGCTAGCAACACCTTAGACAATTAGAAAATATCAGGTTATTGTCAGTTTGTGGTGTGTATGTGGTCTACTGGGAGCAGTGCTGGTTGTGGAGTCTGACAGCTGCAGGAAGGAAGGAAGGACCTGGTGTCCTGCATAGGGTGGGAGTCATTCTCCATCATGGATGACAGCTTAACCATCATCCTCCTCTCTCCCACCCCCACTGTGTCGAGGGGGCATCCCAGGACAGAGCTGGCCTTCCTGATCACTCTGTTTAGTCTCTTCCTCTCCGCAGCCGAGATGCTGCTGCCCCAGCAGACCACTCCATAAAAAAATAAATGGCTGATGCCACCACTGTGTCATAAATTCCTGAAACACTGTGGTTGTGGTGATTCACTTTTATTGTTAGCTCCATCTCACAAAAAGATCTCAATAAATAGAAATGAATTTTCAGTTCAAAGTTTGCAGGACATAATCAAGGCAGAATCCTCATTGTAAAGAAAGACCACAGTCATTGGCATTATGAGTAAAAGGACTGTGTCTTCTGCATAGAATATGCAATATATAAAATCCCTTGAAGAATTACAATCAATAACGTATCAAGTCAACGCACAAAACAAAACAGGCGTGTGATAATTCAGTCTCACAAAGTCAAGCATACCTAGGTTAGTACAAAATAAGTTTAAGAAAAAGGCATAACTTCTGTGGTATGTCCTTAATTAAAACCTTAATCTGTAAAGTGCCCACGTTGGTGCCACATTTTAAAATCCCTTAACATTATTTCTTAGAAAAGCAGTACCAAAACCCATGTGAGGGAATAGTAAGTTAGCAAAACAGTTACAGCATCGATAGTGCAATTGCCTCATAATGTGTTCACAACGATCAAGGCTGAGAGACATTTCCCTTAAAAAAAACAAATACAGAAAACATCATCATGGCAGCATAGCCATTTGTCATTTATAAAGCTCAGAGTCTGTCAATCACGGCTTCAGGTTTTCATCAACATACTGAAGGCTTACATAAGCAAGACACAGACGGCGGTAATCCTCAGGGAGACCAGAAGTGACAGAAAAGCTCTGTCACTTATTGTGGCCGATCCTTCGGTTGGATCTTGTTCCCACTTTAACGCAGACGTGCGTCTCCTGAGAGGATTTTCTTGGTCCTTCTTAGGTGGGACAACAACAATGTCCTCTGTCAGAGGATCTCAATGTTTATACCAGGCGGAATTATTCCCTCTGTCATCTGAGCCTGCTGGGGGGCATCAGGGCGGCTCTCCCTGCAAGCTAGAAAAAACAAGAACTGTTAACAAACATGCTGCTGATGAGCTTCTCCAAACTCTTACACGTGTCTTAGTTATTCAGTGGTGTCCTGGAGAACTTTATGTGCTTACTAACTCACTAACACTGAGCCACTGCTTGCTCATTTCACTGCTATGTTGGGACAATGTCCAAAACCACAGACGTCTTTATAAACGTGAATGCCTTGAATGACAACAGGAATGTCTGAATACCATCAGCCAGGATTTGGAGGATTTAGGGAAAGTTCGGTTGACTCTGCTGCCGTCTGAATACATACCAGCTGGGTGTGTGGCAGTGGAGATCGGACTGCAGAGGGCTTCGGCTTCACTGGAGGCATCGGAGGCTTTGGCTTCATGAGCTTAGAGAGCAGATGTTCACATTTCAAACAAGTGGCAATGCAAACGTGTGAAAATTGTAGGTAAAATGACATGCAATGTCACTTACTGGTTTTGCTGCAAGTGGTGGCAGAGGTCTGGATGGAGGTAGTGGCTTATTCTGACAAACAAATAAATACAGAAGCATTAATACACAATTTAACAAAGCAAACAATTAGGGTCCTTAAAAAGAAAATAACATGCAATTTTACCTCAGTGTAGATTGGCTTGCTTGAAACAGGTTGCATGAACGGCCTTATAACCTAAAGAAAAACATTTATTTATTAGTTGAAATACATTTAAACAATAAAAAAACTGCACCACTGAACATAGATAATACTACATTTAAATAAAGACAAAACAGTAGTTCAGATTACCTGTTGAATCAGTGATGGCTGAGGTACAGCTGACAATTTCTTAGGTGGCTGCAAGAGACGGAAACAGATGAGTGAATGTGAAACTTGATTTTTTTTTTTAACCATAATTCTTAGTATTTTTGCAGCTTCCTTACAATAATGGCCTATTTATGATTTGGAATAGCTTCACTGTATGTCAGTGTGCCACATGTTATCTTCAAATTGGGGCCAGTTACCCAAACTAATCACCACAATGACATGGTTTCAGATGCAATGGAAATATCAGCGTTAGTGTATCACGTCACTCTGGTGCTGAAGCTGTTAGATGGAAATGGAAGCTCACCACTGGAGCTGCTCTGCTGGGCCTCAGTGCTCCAGTCTGTGGTCTGGCAGTAGCAGAGGACAGAGGTTTACATGCTTGAGTGGTTGAAGACTCCACAAACGTAGGCCGGCTGATGTGCGTGGACGCGAGGCGAGGGCTGCCTCTTGTACTGCTTGACCTGAACAACGGGTTGGTCTGTCCTGAGGTAGATTGGAAGCGTCTATAAAGAAATACACACAGAAGCAAAAATTAAAGGTAGAAAGTGTTCGGCTGAATGTTGTGATCTAACAGAGACCGAAAGAAAGGAATAACTTTCACTTTTCCGTACCTCTTTGCAGGTCGCCTTTTTTTGATGCAGCACATCAAACTCACAATAACCAGGACCGACAGCAGGAGTAAGCCAACCACCAGTGACACAATGAACACCATCAGACCTGCCTCTGCACAAACAAACAATCACATACACACACATTGTGACAATATGCCTTCATATTGCTCGAGGATGACCGTGCAACAGAGTGCGTCACTCGCTCATGATGCAAAGCGCACTGTAACATCATTACTGCATTTGTACCGACTGACCGGGGAATTCAATTAAATCAGTGTTCATCAGAACAGAGCACAATTGTTTGTGAGTCCATGAGAAATCTCAAGTATTAAATCTTGTAGCAGAAGAGGAAACAGACACAAACAACCATGTGTGGAGCATGGCTATTAAAAGGTCAAGCATACAGTATATAAAGACTTGTGCTATACCTTCAGGGAGTTCTGAATGCTCCACATCGCAGAAAGGTGGGGCCCAGCCAGGGTCGCAGTGACACTTACTCTCATGGTTACAAACCTGCCAGAGATCAAACTCACAGTCAGTTATGTTATCATGGCTATACGGCGCTCCAAAAGCGTTGTGAAGTTAACAGAATACTCACCCCGTGGTTGTTGCATTTAGCCGAGCAGTCACTTGTTCCGTACACTTTTATGTTTTGGATGTCTTGACACCGTTGATTGTAGCATACCTGAAAGACATTGACACAGTTCACTCATCTGGGGCCAATTGCATAAACTTAGTTTAAGACTAGTCTCGGCCTTAGACTGGTCTTAGATTGTCAGGTTAGACTAGTCTAAATAGGCCTGTCAGTTGACTGCCTTAATTTGCAGTAGGAAAGTTAGCATTAGGTAACTATTTCAATTGTTTATCCATAATTTTTCATATTCTTATACCATATTCTTGAATTGTTCCTGAACATCTTTAACGGTTCTATCAACCATTGGATTTATGCTGTTTACCTTTTCTATTATTTTCTCCCATACTTGGTATGGTGTTGCTGTTGCATCCCCAGTTTGTTTCTCTTCTGTGAAGTGTCTGTCTTATTTGACCCATAATGCATTGCGCGACAGGCTATCTTACATTAGTCACTCGTATGGAAGCTTTATGCAACAGGTACATTTAAGTGTCTATAACATGTCTGGCATAATGTTATATTTAAGACAAAGACTAGGTTTATCTTTACGCCATTGGCCCCTGGAGTCCCTTGTTGATGCTAACTAGCTGCTAACAGCAACATGGGCAGTTTTCTTACCATGTTGCTGCCACACTTGGTACCAACAGGCACCATGCCCAGATCTGCAGGGTAGTTATCTTCAGGGTTCATAGTTGCCTCGTTGCATATCTCTCCATTTCCTATTTTGTAGAAGGACTTCCTGGAGGTCACTGGAAACTCCCAGCCTCCGTTGCAGAAAAGTGTCCCACAGGATTGATCTCTGTAACCAAAAACCACAAAGCAATGATGCCAGAAACCAACAATACCACACTGTTAATATACTCTATTTTATTGTGGCTTTTGATTACATACCGGTTTGAACATCTCTGGCTAAACAGTGTCTTTCTGCAGTTTCCGTGCTGGTAGAAACAAGCATCTGGAGCTACATCAGCATCTAAACAGAATCATGACAAAAAGATAGCAGTGGATGTTAAGAGTCTTGGATTTATCAGAATCAAAGAACAAAACCAAACTGTAATTCACTGGTGTTTTTACCTGGTCCCCAAAGTCTCTTGCAGTGCTCGTGCCGCGAAGGACACCGTCCATTGTAGCAGTATCCTTTTCCACGATTGCATGACAGGCCATTCTGGGTGTAGGCGTCAGTCGGACAGGAGGCGGAGAAGCCAGTGCAGTATTCTGCCAGGTCACAGTCTCCTGTCTTCGGTCGGCAGACGATTCCTGTTGGTTTCATCTGCAGAGCGGAGGGAGACACAGATGGTGATGTACCAACTACTGAAATAAGAACACTCACACATAACCAGCCAGACGGCAGCGTCAGACGGTGTCTAGCTATATGGTAACACAGTTAGTATCAGTGTGACTTCACTCATCTACAGTAGAGAGGACGTAGTGAGTATCACTTACTTGGCAGTTGTGGCAGCACTGTCCCTCTGCACACTGGGCTCCTGCATTAAGTTTGCAGGTGGTGGCATTGCAGCAGGGATTCTTGCACTCCTATGAGACAGACGAGAGGGGTGCACAATATTACGATCCAGTCTCCTTTGTGTGATTTGGTTGTGTGATTATGCGTAGGCACCCTGTGTGATGTACAAACCTCTACAGTGCCACAGTCACACTCCTCTCCAGGCTCCAGGAAAGCATTTCCACACACTGGCCCTCCGTAGACGCGATCAGTAGAGGGAGTATCCAGCAGACAGGCCGGGTTGATCTCCTCCAAGAACCTGCTGAGCTGCTGCTGACTGCAGCTGCTGAACAGCTCTGGATACACGAGGCTAGAAGAAGAGATAGCAAGAACAAGAAAAAAAGAAGATAAATATTAGCTTTACTTGGGGTTTAGGAATAGTAGATTTTGGGGCGTTTATGTGCAAGTGAGAAACTGAGCTTACCCAACACTCTCAGCCATGATGCAGCCTCTTTTCGATGTTAAGGAGCCACAGACACAGTTTTCAGAGTCATGGGACAAGCCCAGGTTGTGACCCATCTCATGTGCAATAGTAGAGGCCACTCCAATTGAGTTTGTGTTATGGTCCTGTATGTACAGTAGATAAAAGTGGACATCAACATCAAACAACTCCCATTATTTTCCTTTTAATTTCTATATTTTCATGCAGAAATGTTACAAACAATATATATTTACCTCATTGACAGCTCCAGAGTTAGAGGTGCACATTGCATTGGTGTTGGCTAAGCCGACAGTGGAACCTTCAAAATCCACACCTCTGAGAGAGGAAGGGGAAAAAATGTTTAGACGCCAGCTCTAACAGTACAACACACATTGTTTTGGTATTGTCTTTTAAGTGGGGAGTTAAAAACCGCTGCGTCTTACGTGATGAACTGTGCGTTGTCGTGTTTGGTTCTCGGCAGTAGGGTCCGCTGACGCCACTGGAGGAAGCGACTGAGGGTGAGCTCAGGAGTAGTGCTGACCTCCATCTGATCTTTGTATGACCAGATATCCAGACCGACCAGCATCACACGTACACCGACAGGGCGATACAGCTGAAACAGAGCGGAGAATGGAAATTAACCTGACACTGAATGAATTGTCAAGTAAATCAGTATTTCTGAATGTGAAGGAGTCAAACACGTAATGCTACAAATCACAGAACTACATCCATAATGCTGTCAGAGGAAACCACTGTTGGGTCTGTTGCTGTCTGATGATGTATTCCTGTTGGCCCTTCTTCTCTTTCAGAGTATGCAAAGAGGATTGTGGGATACGTGTGAAACATAACAGCTTAGGTGTGAAGATTCACAGTTAAAGTTAGATTTTCACAGAGAGAGAACTTCTCCTTCCTTTTTATTGATCAGATTCCAGTCAGTAAAGTACAGATAGTATCAGGACAGATTTCTTGTATTTAATCCACAGTGAAGTAGTCTGATGAAGTGCCGGACATGTGGCTGTGCTGCATTGTGAGCAATGTTGAAAGTTTTATCTGCCGCCAATGGAAATACATTAAATTACTAAATTACTGGTAAAAATAGATCGAATACTTTATTAGTCCAGAATGGATGTGCATAAAATTACACAAAATGTTGTCCTAAAATAAGTTTTTTTTTATTTTTTTTTAACATAACAAGGTTAAATCATTTTAACAGATAAACTACAGAGAAACAAACATACCTTGTCCACGTGGTTTGCTATTTCAAGCGCTCTGGCCTCTATTGTCTTCTTACTGCCAAACTTCTTGTACTAAAAAATAAATTATTGTTTGGATTAGTAATACAACCAACAACATCTCAGATATCACTTCTTTAGGGAAATATGTGTCATCCACACGATGATTATCATAAATAGGCTGCATCTGCAAAAACTGACTGAGTCAGAGAAAGGAAAATAGGGAATCAAACCTCGGCGTTGTCGACCACCACAACCAGCTCCACTGTCTTGGGTTTTCCTGCACGGCCTCTGGTCTGGGCTCTGCTTTTCTGAATCACACAAAAGGTGGAAGGTCATGAGACATAAGTTTTATAAAATAATAAACTTTGTATTTGTATAGCACCTTTCAAAACACTGTTACAAAGTGCTTATAAAATAAATAAATAAGATAAGATACAAATGAAATAAAATACAAACTGTAAAATAAACCAATAAAACACATAGAACATAGTTGAACTGGACAAATAAAAGTTTGGTTTTAAGGATATTTAATATAGCCCCAAAATCAAGTGTTTTAGTGTTTCATTGTCCAAATGTTTTCAGAGCAGGGATGCGCTGTCACTACAAAATTAATATTATGATCATCTTAAGGAATTAGTTTGATGCATTAGTATCACTTTGTCTATTGAAATATGCAAAATTATGTTTCAAGCTAATAGTCATGTCCAGTAATAGTTTCCAAATCTATCAAGATCTATTATCTCTCTTGTTGTGTCTTTAACATGGTCCTCTTTATTCATTCTCTTTGTTTTGTCTTAATTTGTTATGTTTGTTTGTTGTTAAACTGAAATCTAATATGAAGTGCAACAAAAACTTTGTAATTTTCAAATAATTTTAACTCTTTTTTTGGCTCTCATAAATTGTATGCAGAACTATTATGATACAAGAACTGTGTATTGTGATAATTTACAGAGCTATAGTTAGAGTATATATCCCTCCTCTTGTTTTGTTGCATCAAAATTGTCAAATGTAAAAAAGAAAGCAGCACAAAATATTGGATATCAGCTGTAGGCTTCAAGCCCTGGTGTATTTCTGTATGAGTCCACGCTGTGCGTCTTTACCAGGCTGCTGAGCTGGAACAGTCCAGACGGACGAGCTCCGTGATCATAGAAAGTGGTTGTGTTTCCATGGGAACAGGAGCTCCTCTTCCTCCTCAGGTGTTTGTAGTTGTAAACAGCATGGAGACCCTCGGCACTGTGAGCTTCTGAGCTCTGTATGTTGTCCTGCTGTCCCGCCTCGGCGCCAGCCAGAGGTTCAATCAGGTACATTTGGTCCTGGAGACGCACAAAGCCCCTGTAGTGCAAAACAGGAACTTCAGAGTGGACACAGGAAAACAGTTTATTTTTCTTCAGCATCTCTAATTCTCAAACAGATCTCAATTTAACTGATTACAGGACTTGTCCTTGTTTATCATGCTTTCCAGCTTCCACAGATATTGACACTAACAGACATGTCTTCTCTAGCAGACAGAAGGCAGCTTTGCATGGCCTTTGTTGATTTGGTTACAGGTTTTCAGACACAGAGCTACATGCAGTCCTAATGGTCATCGTGATGGAGGAAATGGATGCTGAGGGACTGATCCTGTCTCTGGATTGGGCACATATGAGTCACAGCTGGAGACTTACAGTCTCAAATCATCATGGGTTTAATTAAGTTTGGCACTCTATTATGACAAACAATATCTTTTTGTAATTAGAGATACATGATGAAAAAAAAAACACCTGGCATCCAGCATTACTCACTTTATTCCTGAGCACAGTCCCACGCTGGCAGAGGAGTCCTCAACTCCCACAATGTGCCCATGGTAGTAGCAGTGGACCTGAACACACACATGCATTATTTGTCACAGACCCAAAGGACAGATTTCAACTCACACCTCAGTTTTTTTTCTTAAGCACAGTGCAAAATACGTGGTCTAATTTGAAGAAGATAATATTGTACTGGATGTGTCATGGTCAGATGAAATGACAATCTTAACCTTATATGTCAATTCCTCTTCCACTCAAGAATTGCAGTGGGTGATGTCATCTCATAATGAGGAACTTTATGGTTGAGAAACTTCCAGTTTATCATGACATCAGATATTTTGAAATCAGAAATGACTGACAGGTATTGCATAAAATGCACATAACACGACTAATTTGTGTGTTTTTTTTTATTTGTGTTGTAAAACTTTTAAAACTCTTGACAAGTAATTTGATGTATTTAGAAAATTCTGTAACCATAAGTGTGCAGGAAGATCTGCATTTTACAAACCCTGTTTCTTATATCTAACAGTTCAGGACTTTAATTTTAGATTGACGACAAACAAAACTACACCTGCGTTTTGCAAAACTGAAAAAAAGAGCAAATACAGAAAAGCAATCCTCTGTACGGTTCAAGAAAACCACTGAAACTGGGTGGGCAAGTGATGCAGGATATCCTGTATTTAATTCATTCCTGGCTGTACAATACATTAAATCTTTGGTAGTATTACACCAGCCTGGTTCCAGACCTCTGAATCGCCCACATCTTCCTTTATTCAGCGATTCAAATAGAATGAATGGAGTGAAACAAAATGCCAATTCAGTCTGATTATCAGGCCAAGTATACTACACTCTGTGTTCTGTATCTTACAATTAAGCATTCATTTAATGCTTACAATCTAAATGTTCATAACACAGACATCTGTTTCTGATATACCACATGATAATGCAAGCTGATCATGAATACATGGATTATATTAATGTTAGTGAAATAGTAGTGAAAGAATGCAAAGCTACATACCCTGAGATCTGGAGTAGTTGTGATTGGGGTGCCCTGATCAGAATAATGTGTCACAGAGAATGATTTCCCAACAAGATCTCTGAAAAGAACATTTTTTTTTTTTTTACATCAATAATATTGACAAATCAAGAAAGAAAGAACAGTATGTGTGGATCCTGCACAGTAAAAAAAAACACATTTCCAAACATTTTTAGTTTTCTCACTTGTTCTTTTCCAGGTGCAGTGTGTAGTTTTGCCTTGCAATCGCCAAAGAGTACTGGAGTACATCAGGGTATGTCTACACACACACACAGAGAGAGCAAAAAGAGACTTTAATACATTCTCCAATTGGTTAAAAACTTTATACAAGCAATATATACATACAAATTGTAGAGTAGAGTGTGTTACCTGATGTGTAGCAGCATCATTAATGAGAGATGAATCCTTCAGCCTCTGAGGTCTCACTGTTTGGTACTTTATCACATGAGGTAGAGTCCTCACACTGCAGGCAATTATTCCTGCAAGTATCAGGGATTTAGTATAAAACAAAAAGGAAGAAAGAAAGAAAGAAAAAAAAGAAAGAATGAAAGAAAGAAAGAAAGAAGTAAAGAAAGTAAAGTAAAGTCTTACCCCATGAGGAGAAGAAAATCCATATAAAATATCCAGAATGTGGCATGTTGCTCTACCGGATGGACTCTGTCATTGTGTGCTCAGCGGTCTGAGGGAAAAAGGCTCCTCAGCTCTCCGCCCATCTTTGCTGTGTAATATCCTGAAAATTACCATTTGAGGTTGACTAACCACATGCGTCACCACCCAAGCCCGTAAAGAAGTTGTTCTGAGGTCTATTTGAAAGTTTTTCTCTATTTCAGACATTGTTTTCCCCCATTAACCACACATAGGTAGACAGACGTTTTTATGACACATATAAACTAGATTTACACTGAAGTACAGCTGCATGTAGACAGATTTTTACTGGGCAGATCAATAGCAGACTATTAAATTATGGGAACCTCCTCATTTATTAAAAAAAAACGCCCAGTACTCAATATTAAAATGACAGCAGACCCATCAAAGCCCCTTATAGTGGCCTTTTGTCGCCACCTATTGGTAAAATAATGTCAGATTCACTCAGTGTTTTCATATTATAAAGTTCTGCAGGTATAGTTTATTGTCCTGCACAACACCTACATAATTCCTACAGGACATTACAATTGAAACATATTTCTGAGGGACTCTTTTGCCAGCAATCATCATTTAGCTAATTTAGAAATATCAACTGAATAATTAACACTGTAAGATTTTGACACAGGGTTAAACTAATGTTAACGTTATACAAGACCTTCTCTGGTAAGAAACTACCTTAACCCACCCCGTCAAGTTTATATTGTCAGTGTTGCATAATACCAAACAAAATAAAATAAATAATAATAAATGAATAAATAACAAATAATAACAATAATTATTAATAAATAATAATTAATAATAAATAATAATAATAATATATATTAATAAAGAATAAATAATAAATATTGATACACAATAAATAATAATGAATGAATAAATAAATAAATAATAATAAGAATAATAATGATAATAATAATAATAATAATAATAATAATATTAATAAATAATCAATAATCAATAATAATGAATTAATAGATAAATAAGTAAATAAATAAATTAATTAATAATAATAATAATAATAATAATAATAATAATAATAATAATAATAATAATAATAATAATAAACAATAAATAATAAATAAAATGACCTAATTAATTAGCATCCTGGAGTGGATGATGTTGAGTCTGGCCAGTTGGTGGCAGCAACGTGCCGTTTTAAACACATTAGATGACGTTGTTATTCCGCGACAACTAACAACCAAAACATAAAACCCGTGGCGGCAGTTGGAGCTCTTTACTTGGTTACCGTGAGAGTTACTATGAACACCTGGAGACGATGCTGCAGCAGACAGAAATGCTCCGACTCCTAACAGAGGGACATGTGTTAGTAAAAAGCTGCGATGAAGACACACAGGAGGAGCCGAGGCAGAGTGAGGAAGAGGAGGAGAGAAACCCGTTCATCTTCACCCCGCAGCTCATCCACCTGCACAGGGACCACACGCTGTTTGAGGTAACATAGCAACCCTCTTTGAGGTAACATAGCAACAACATCATTCTGCTGAAGCACCTGAATAACATCAGCTAACATAACTCCATCATCATACTGCATGTTATTTACAGGATGGAGACATTCACAGACACATGTACCTGCAAGACCTCTACATCTCAGAGGCTGAGGACAAGCCAGCACTCAGGTATGGAAACTAATATCAATTCTTGTAGCTTTTGTAGTAGCTAATGTTAGTTGTGTGTGGCTGTGCTACAGAATTGGGCTGCATTCAGTTAAAGGTCCCATCAGGCTCATTTTCAGGTTCATACTTATTATTGTTTCTATTATAACATGTTTACATGCTGTAATGTTCAAAAAACACTTTATTTCCCTCATACTGTCAGCCTGAATACACCTGTATTTACCCCTCTGTCTGAAACGCTCCGTTTTAGCGCATTTCACACTGGCACACTTTGCACTTACTTTACACTATACATCCTATATACCGCTTTATAGACTGCACATATGTACATATTACATTTATTTATTGTACATATCACATTTATTTATTGACGGACTGTACACACTATGTTCACCCATTCACTCTTTATCTTTTATATCTCTATTTATTGTTTTTATAATTTTTGTATACCTTTACCTCCCCTGTGTTTCACTCTGTTTGCTTATGTTGCTGCTTTGACACCTGCATTTAATTTTAATAAAGGTTCATCTTATCTTATTTTATCTTATTTCAACTGAATTGCATTGCTAGGCAACAGTTTGGGTCCATATTTACTTCCTGTCAGCTGATGTTATTTACATACACTGCAACATGTAACAAACTGGGACACATTTAGAAAGTTTACGTTTAAAACCATGTAATGGTCTAAATATTGTATATTTGGGACATCACAAATGGACAGAAATCCTAACGGCTTGTTTCAAACTCACAATTTCTGAATACGGGCTGTGTGTATTTCTCCGTATGTTGAGCGTATTGATAGTTTACCAGTATTTATTTAGCACTTTAACCTGTTTTTATAATATAAAAAACATGAAAATCTCACTTTTTACAATATGGGACCTTTAACAAAAAACAAACAAAACTTTGTCTAGCTAACTATATTATATAGCCCATTTCATTCCAGGGAGGATAATGTCCTGCACTGAAAAGCAAAGAACATTAAAAGTATATATTATACACATGCGTACATGATTTACTAGCAAACAAATACCTGAAACAAATGCCGTTAAGACACAAGTACAACAAAACAACAGTTAGCTTTAGCTAGCTAAGTGATCCTGAACTAATTGATGTTTTAACTCAATGAAACTATTTCAGAAAATGTACCACAAAGTCCTAGCTAATTTGCATTATACATTGAAATTAATTGAAATGATCTTTCCCAAGTTACCTTCACATTGTTGCTATTGAGTTAGTGAGTTAGAGAAATGTTATATTTGACCAATATGTCACACCTGAATCATTTTGCGTATGACTCATTTGTATTTGGTACTATTTTACAGACTAAACTGACTGTTAAAAAAAGAAGAAGTGAGAGCAAGTTTTTCTAGAATTGAAAATGTGAGAATCACACCTCTCAAAACATTTATTGTTTATTCGTTTATTGGGACTGTTTGTTGACAAATTCATTGTGTATCTCCGTGTTTTATACATTACCTTCTTCCATGCTTGTAATTGTTAAATATAGTGGGAAATGGTCAGTGTAAAAGAAGCACTTAGATAGTCTATTAGTCTATTTGACCATTTATCTCCAAAAATAGGACAAATAAACCAGCAAACAACAAATTACCACAAGAAATGATTATTCGTTAGCTAACAGGTGTGGATTCTTCCCTTTTTAGCTGTAACCCATTGCAACGCCAGTGTGGGTCAGGCTGTCTTTCACCTTCCTCCTCCTCTTATCTTTTCTCAGTGTTTCAGAGTTTGCCTGTCACATTTCTGGCTGCAGTGCCGTCTTCAGCACTTTGGAGGAGTATGAGCACCACTACAACTCCCTTCACAGACACGTGTGCTGCTCCTGCCGTCGCTCCCTGCCAAGTGCCCGGCTCCTAGACATTCACATTCAGGAGTGGCACGACTCTCTCTTCACTATCCTCGCCCAGAGGCAAGATATGGTAAGCCAGTCTGACGTTGTGTCCTTTCCCATGACATCTTTATTGTCTTGCTCTTAAGCTATAAGCAAAAAGCTTTTAGATAAAGTGAAATATTTTAAGCATTTTTTGCAGATGACTACAGAGTCTTTAAAGTTTCCCCTGACACTTCCTTCACACTTTTCAGTACCAGTGTTTGGTGGAGGGCTGTGGACAGAAGTTCAGCACTAGTAAACACAGAAAGGACCACCTAATAAGAATACACAAGTATCCTCCAGACTTCAGATTTGACAAAACCAAGAAGGACAGAGGGTAAGACTGCATATTTTGTCCACTAGATGGCAGCAAAACCTCATTAGAAATCTTTCTCTATGCTATGTTTTAATCTAGGGGAGTCCATGTTTGTCATAGTAAACAGGATTTATGTGTCTGAACTGAAAATCTTGCAGTGTTGAAGCAGCGTTTCTATTTTCACAAGCAAGTTATAGACCAAGATTCTCTTCACTGCTTGATTGAAACCAATGTGTAACTTTTGGTGAACTTTCCTATAAAAGCTCAGCAACAGTACAAATTGCTTTCAATGCATATATTTGTGTAATTTTTCTGACCGAACAAAATGGCTTAAACGAGTGTTAAATCATGATGCAGCATTTTCATTAAATACCCTTGTATGTGTATATCAAATATCATGTCTTTGTTGATAGAACCCAGCAGACAAAGAGACAGCAGCAGAAAGACACAGCCATGGAGGTAGTGGATGATGTGTGTGAGTCTGAGGGTGTGTGTGAGGTTATGTGTGATGTGCGGCCTGTTCAGCCCGAGCAGGGAGAATCCATGGAGACGCATGTGTCTGAGGAAGGCATGGCAAAGTCCGCCTCTACTGAGGAGCACGAAGATCTTTCTGCTGTAGCTCACAGCGCGGGGAATACAAGCACAGAGCCACTAAAACCACGATACTCCTACAGGTTAGTCTTTTAAACAGGTCTGCTGGAAATTACTGGATATTCTCAGGCAGGTTTAGCCCTGTAAGAGAGACTTTTTTTAAGCCATTTTTTTAGATTTTTTTAGGGTTAACTCTGGGAATTTAAGATTCCAGTCTTAAACTTTTGCCATTATGTGGTTAAGTTTGGGTTAAGCAAACTGTAGGAAGGGTTCTTTCTATCATTTACATGCAATGTTATATAATTAAAATGTTTGTGAGTTGATGTCTTCATAATATTTACTACAGTTTTTCTTATTTCAACGATAAACAATCTGAGATATAACAACAGCAGCCGTGTTGTTGTTGTCTCTCAGGGTCCCCACAACCGTGTGTTTCGGTCACGGCTCCGTTCGAGGCTTCAGAGGGCGGCGGGGAAGGAGGAAATGAAACACCACAGTTCTGGTTTCTGTCCTTTTGGGATAAACAACTTTATACCCGTGTCTTGTAACAGAATATATATATTACTGTCATATGTTTTCTTGACTTAAAATAAAATGTTTTTTTACAAAAAACAATGTGATGTGTGTAGACATCCATTCAGGTGGTCAGCTGTGCAGCTCTCAGAAGAGAAAAATAAGACAGATGTCAGAATTTACATAATAGATTTTAATAATTGTACAAAACATCTTTTTATCCATCAGATATAAAATACACTGTACACTAATGACTGATGTGAGTCTATCAGTCCATCATCAGAATTTTGAAGTTTTGCAAAAATAGCTGATGACTTTTATTTACATTTAGTAATGAAACTGGACTTAAGAGCTCTTTGAACATCTGTGCAAAAAAGTTCTCCTTTTGAGGTAATGTAAAAAAAATAATAATTAAATGACAATAGTAAAGCAGATTTAATTTTATAGGTGATTTATATTTTGGAAACTGGGAAAAAATATTCAGAAGTTATAAAACAAATAGAAACTGTGTGGTTTTAGATATTATAAAAGTAACCTTGACAGATCTCACGGTTCATTGTTAACATGAAAAAAGTCATTGTGCAGTATATAACAGCTCCATGTTAAAATGCCAAAGGTAGACATATTTTTGAAGATGAAACTTCTAAGAACAATTTTAGATTTCATTACAATGATGATGAAAAGGCACTAATGAACACTTCATAGTCTGTTCCATGATGGTTGTTGTCATTGATTATGAGCTATTACAGATGACCCACATATTGACATAGATATGGATATACTGTTGGACTAATTGTGCGTCTTTTTTGTTGAATTTTATTTTATGATTATAATTTTGGGTACAATACACCCATCAGGTTTGTTTGGTAACTTTTTCCTTCCACCTTCAGCTTATAAAAAGAAAGTCTGACCGTGAGTTATATTAAGTTTTAGACTATCTGGGGCCTAACTGAATATGGATGATGAAAGGTTGATGCTCTTCAGTGTTTTCTTTACCCCCCAAATTTAAAACTGTCCTTTTTAAGGTGAGATAGATTTTTAAGGTGAAATATTCAAAGGCCTCTGGAATAGAAATCAAACATTCATGTAAATCACTTTATGAGTTATTGCTTTAAACCCAAAGCTACAGGCCTTTTAAATAATCATGTCATCACTTGCCACATTAAAATCACTTTGACTAAAAATATTTACGGAAAACCTCTACTGGAATAGAAAAAGACCACAATATACGAAATTTGAAGATGTTGTCCGAAAAATGAGCTCAGTGAGAGTCGGTCATTTAAAAAAAGATTTACTGAATATACTGCAAAAATGACCAAATACTTTACTGCAAAGTAAATCTTAAATTATTATTTAT
>CAKAOH010041136.1:18397-54583 GCA_916701665.1 Sebastiscus tertius | reverse complement strand
CAGGTGGTCTTTAGGGGGAGACAGCAGGTCAGCAGTAGATGTCACATAGAAGTGGTGTACATCATCTGAAAGCTGGAACCTGCAAGTTAATTTGAGATGCAGCTCAGCACAGTGTGTCAAGTTGTTCTAGTCATAAATCAGAAATAAACATGAATGAGTTAATTAATTAAAGTAAATTGTGAAAGTGTATAAGGGTTTAGAACATTATGATAGAAGTATATGATGTCCATCCTCATGTCTGTATTATGTCTCATCAGTTGTTGCAACAATTTTTGTTATAAAGATTTGGTGCTAAATTTAAACCACTGGAGAATTAATAAAAATGATCAATAATCCCTCCAGAATACCACATTAAGTCACCAACACCTTGAGGAACACCATAGAAGAAGCCATGCTGTGATTTGGTATCAGAAACTTTTGACATTTGGAGATTTCTGCAAAAATTGCATTTTTCAGTGATTACTTGGCGAGCACGTCTGATGTGTAAACTGCTCAGAAACCTCCTTATTGTCAATCTAGCTAGGAAAGCCATCCATCCTCTGAATGCTCTAGGTCTCTAGTTTGTGGCTGTAAAGTTTCATGAGGCTGTGATTATCCTAGAGGTCACCACAGGTCATCTCACTACAATAAAATGGCTACTATGGGGACTAACATCATCACACATCCAATCATGGGCTGATTGGATCCACAAGAGTCTCAGCTTTACAGGGATACCCAATTTATGTAATTCCAAGACTATTTAGTGGTCCCA
This sequence comes from Sebastiscus tertius, assembly GCA_916701665.1. Taxonomy (NCBI): domain Eukaryota; kingdom Metazoa; phylum Chordata; class Actinopteri; order Perciformes; family Sebastidae; genus Sebastiscus; species Sebastiscus tertius. The sequence goes on along the minus strand of CAKAOH010041136.1, from coordinate 53,832 downwards.
GGGTGTAAACTATTTTAGAATAGACGAAAATAACACATCTATACTGCATTCAAAAAACGGCATGTTTTTTGGCCCAAACAGCATGTGATTATCATAAAGTGGGTATGTCTGTAAAGCGGAGACTCGTGGGTAGCCATAGAACCCATTCACATATCTTGAGGAGAGGGGGGTCAAAAGACCCCTTTTGAAAATGACCATGCCAGTTTTTCCACACCAAAATTTTGCCCTAACTTTTAGAGTGTTAGTGAGCCTCCTTCCCGACAAGATGCAAGATAGATATTTTCCAAAGTCCCTAGAAGTGTATGATTCAACTTTTTCCCAGTGTGTAGTGTTAAAAAAGTTAACAAAAATCACAAGAAATCGTAATATTGATCGCAATACTTAAAAATCGCAATACATGTTGAATCAGCACCCAAATATCGTGATCCAGGTCTAAAATTAGCACCCACCAAATGTGGGTAAATTGTTGGCAGAGGCAGGTGAAATCATCAGGACACCCGCCACTTCAGAAAGCAGGGAAAACGCTAGTGATAGGAATAGAGAACTGTAGTTGTCCGCTTTCTTGGCATCTCATGTCTCCGTGTCCAACGATTCCTCTTATTGATGCTTTCCCAACAGTTACGCTGCACAATGACGCATATGCCGTATCATGTTTCGGTTTGATTGGGACTCAACCACATCGCGCCACTAAACCTGAGGGGACGTACCCTATTTTTACCTGATAATGCGACACTGTGAACAACACATCTGTGTTGAAATCAGAGGAGGAGAGTTAGTAACGTTAGCTGTTAGCAGTCGGTGGGCAGAACAGTCCTGATTCGATAAATAGTGGAGCTACTAATGTTGACGGAGGTGCCATTCAGTTATTATTATGGGACGTTCAAACTCTGCTCAGTAAAATGACAATTGGGTGAAGGTAAATTACAACGTTATCATGATGCATTCAAATGTAATACGTTTTTGGCGAGAAACTTGATTAAATCCAGTTTGAAGGAGATGTTTTCACATCAATATAAAATAGATATTAAAGAGAGAATTATGATCTGTTTAACTTCCTAACAACTTACCAAGATTTATTTTAATCAAAGTAAATATTTAAATAATCATAATCATTTGAAATAAGTGTTTTTATGCAAATAACCAATATAGATGACAATAACAAAGTACAGTACTGTGTACAGTACCCTCCCTCCTCCCAAAAATAGGGCTCTCCCAGAAGCCACGGTGTAATTCCAGCACTGTAATTTACCGTATATGTGATGTTTTTTATGTAAAATATATCGAACATTGAATGACTTCAGATCTAAAATGTTATTCCTTCATTTAGTGCAGAGATTTCAGAAGTGGCAGATAAAGTTTCTGAGTGGCAAACAAAAAAAAATGCTTGTCTGCCACAGTGGCAGGAAGTGAAGAAAGTTCATTTCAGACCCTGATCATGATGGTATCGATTCAGGAGATATGTAGGTGTCCCAATATGAGCCCCGGTGAATGTGAATGCATTGAAACAGAACCAGAGACCAGCAGCTCATTAACACCAACTCACGAGCATCTCCTTCTCTCTGATCTATCTCCACAATGTTGGATCAAGAATGTGTGTGTGTGTCTTTGTGTGTGTGTCTGCTCATCTAAGGCATGAAGGAATGTGTGAGTAAGCTTATTGAACAAAGCACAGAATAGTTTCCATCTTAGGGAAGCAAGTGGATGTGGCGACCGCTGACATGTGGAAAGTATGTGTGTGTGCATCTCTTAGGGCTCTTAGAATCATGACACACACACTCTCGGAGCTTTGATGCGTCTGTATACAGTATGTGCACACCACACACACATTTCATCACCTGGCCTTACATCAGTGAAACCAGCTGTCTTCGTCGCCCACAGTATGTGTCGAGTCAGAGGGACGGTCTCTTCCTCTGAGTCGGGGTGAAGTGACGTCGTTTCAAAACCGCGAGCTCGAGCACGGCCGAGCGCAGAACTGTGTTTATCTGTGTTACTCTTTTCTCCTAAAAAGGCTAAAGTAGAGCGGGATCAGGGAGAGGGAGGGACGACGGGTCACAGGACGCCGGGCGTCTGTCTGTGTTGTGGTCTGGCCAATAATCCTCTCCTGTCAGGTCAGGGCAGAGGAGGAAACAGAAAGGATGGATAGATTTGTGTATAAATATGACAAATGTCTCCCTGATTCTCTTACAGGAAACAAGTTTTGGAAAGAAAGTGTCACGTTCAAGGATTAAACATGTGTGTGTCCTATATATCTCCCCCCTCTTTCTGAAACCTAGCCCTGTTGAACAAAGGCTGTCCTGGCGTGACCTGTGTGGTTGCATGGGATGTGTGTGTAAGTGCTAGCAGCTGCTTATAAAAGCGCTTTGTGTTGGAAAGGCTGCAGGAGGATGTGAGCAGCAGCATGATTGCCTCATCTATCGGTGGGAATGGATGAAGTGCAGCACCCCCTGCAGCAACATGTCTCTCTTCTTCTCACACACACACACACACACACATATTCTCATTATTGATGAATCTGTTTTTTTTAATTAATTGATCAAAGTCTATAAAATGTCAGATAATAGTACATTTTTTTATTTCGTCTGACAAACGGTCCAAAATTTCTTAAATTTACAATCATATAAAACAAAGAAACCAGGGTATATTTGTTGTTTTTTTTCCTGATAAATATCTCAAATGATGAATTGATAAATTTCCTGTTCAATGTCTTGAATTGTTGCAGTACAATAGACGGGTTTCTTGTCTACAAACATTACTGGTAGCGTGTGGATTCAGAGGACAAAACCGCTTTGGCAGCCGTTGTAATCAATGAAGATTTGGCATTGTTTATATATTCTTGTTGACGATACTAGACCCCTGCAGATTACCAGATACCATTATCATATGACGTATTAGTGTGAGTGTGAGATTTGTTTATTATTATCACTTGTTATGAAATGGGTAACGTTAGATCAGACAAACCAGCTGAATATTGTTTGTGCAACATGAGGATCAAACTGAACAAAATCATTCCAAAAGGGAGATATCAACCAGCGACAAGACATGACATGTAAAAAAACTGAAATTAAAAGTCAAGCTTTGACATATTTGAGGTTTAAATGTGCATCTTTCAGTCCGGGCTTCTAATTGTTTTTCAGAAACACAGTTAAGTTAAGGTTTTACAGCTACCACAAGGAACTTTCATTTTGTGTTGATTGTGGTGGGCCCTGTGGACAAAAGCGGTAGTGTTTCCGAGCACCAGACTCCCTTCAGAAAACCTCTCATTTTACTGCAGCAGGGTCTGACTGTCGGCCGAGCTCAGTCCTGGTTCTGGTTCTCCCGTGCCCTCCCTTCCCTCCAGCGGTCCCAGCAATACAGCCTGGGCCTCCAGCGGCGCGGTGTGTTGGCTCCCAGTGGGGGGACCGTCGGAGCAGCGAGGCGAAGCTCTGCTCCTGGCTGGAGGAGGAGCCGCTGCTGCCGGACTGCAGGTCGATCTGCGTCAGGCTGGATGCTGCCGGAGGCCCCTGCTGGAGGACCCTGCTGGAGGCCCCCGCTGGAGGCCCCCGCTGGAGTCTGAGCTGAAGGAGTTTCTGGTGAACCTGCATGATTTCGTCTGACTTTGCTTGGAATCAGACCAGGTGGCACTGATGACAAGAACTAAATACAAATAGACAATCTTCTCGCTGATGGTCTCGTTTCCTCATATAGAGAGTCATATAGAGGCATCAGACTGTTTCATAACCACAGTAACTTTAAGTCATGCATACTAATGTTTTGGCTTTGATGATGTCTATATTTTAAAAGACACCAGTATGTAAATAGAAAGCATAATAGAGCCAGTGGTGGATTCTTGTGTCAGCAGCATTCCCAGACTTGGCAGTAGCTTGTCTCCACGGAGTCGTGAAAAAAAATGGTAATTTATTTTCAGTCTTTATGGCCCCTGGCAACGGTAGGCCATGTGGGGGGGTTGAAACCTGAGAGAGGTAGAGACACATAGAGGGACACTTCACCCCCGTCCCATAGAGACAGCCGGCGTTGTTTTTACAGGTCAGGACGGGTGAAAGCGCGGTGTAAACATTCAGGGGTACGGCACCCCCCCGCCGACAGGGCACCACATCAGTCTGGCATGTGTTTGTGCTCATCGGATCATGACAGCGCGTGACTACCCTCCCCTCCTAACCCTCCATCTGTCCACCTGCCCCACTTTTCTGTTTTCTTGATGAGCTCAGAGTCTCTGGCAGCAGATCCCAGGTTGGCAAAGTGGCAGACGTAACACACAGCTACACAGCTGGGCAGCAGCAGAGAGAGACTTAGACATCGAAAGAGGAGGAGACAGAGATTCTGGGAAGAGAGCAAGGCTCGGAAAGAAAATGCAAAGAAGTGAGCATGTAAAGAGAGAATAGGAAAGTTGTGTGCAACAGGACAGTGGAAAAGTAAGAGAGAGGAAAAGGAAAGCTCAGAGGTCGCCAGCTTTGTGTATATTTTCTGACTGCTGCTGGAGGACCCCCTAAGGCCCCATCACTGAGGTATCCACAGACATGCCTGCTGCGTGGAGAGTTCACCGATTCCCCCAGGATCGACAGAAGATCAGCTGGGCTCAAATCACCCTCAGGAGTGAGTAGGACAGAACTGTTTTGGCTTTTTGTGCGAGTATATCGGTTTCCTAAAGGCAACTCCTGTGTGTACCTGTTTAGTCTTCGATTATGAACAACGTGACTCGGATTGAACTGCAATTTAGGTTTGTTTTTGTGTAAAACGGTCGCTGAAGCAATTAGTCAGTGAATCAGTCGACAGTCCTTTATCACCGTTCTCTGGTGCCTGGTACGTACTGTAATTGTGAGGATCTTTCAAATCACTGTGAGTGGAATCTTTTGGATTTTGGACTGGCTCAGACGAAAATAAGAAATTTGAAGACATCACTTTGGGAAACTAGTAGCAGCTCTAGTAATAACAACAATGTATGAAGACCAGTATCAGTTGTCAGTGATGCACCAATCCAGTAGTGTCCCACTGCAGAGCTCCAGGCTCTGGCCCACCTCTGGCACTGGAAATCACGTGGGTTATCACACGTTAAGGTGGAAAACCACGAGTGTTTATCGCGCTTTCTTATCAATGAATAATGTTTATATTATGTCACTGTATTATATTGCGCAGTGTGTTGTTTAATCATGCTAATTCTTAATGAAGTAGCCTAATCAGTGTATATTTAATAATAAAAATTAAATACAAATTTATAATCCGGAAAGTGTCCGGAGCTTCTGACTCGATCCTAATTCTAGGGATCGGAACACGACAACTGCCTTTCATTCATTTTAGTAATCTCTGAAACACAATTCTTAACGTTCTAGTAGCGCTGTATCATCATGATATCACAATATTCTTTTTTACCAAATTCCTCAATCGATATTGCAGTGATATTGTAGGGTCGACTATTGGTGCTTTCACAAAATATTTAGACAATGAGATTTTTGATAAATAAGTAATCATCAGTAATGTGTATGTAATGACTAAAGGCAAATAATAGAACAGCTAGAACAGACTTCAGAAAATGACATCACTTTACTGTAATGCAGCCTTTAAAAGCAGGAAAACACAACACTTCTGCCACATTACCATGTCCACATCTAAAATGATATCTAGTCTCATATGACGATATTGACATAATATCGATATATTGCCTATAGCCCTAGAGGTTTTGTGTTACTTTCCACAGTACAGATTTGAAGTTGTAAAAATAAGAAGAGCTAACCTTACGGTAAAGTATCAGATCGCTACCCAAAACAGTCAGTCGGGTTTCTGACTTGGAATCGGAAGAGAGAAAAGATGGATTGAGTTCATCCCTACTCAGTGTCATGCAGTTAAATTAAATATACCACATGAATGTATTCCACCACTGCTTTCTTGTACAAGTAATTATGTGTGTGAAACATCCATGAGTGTGTGTGTGTGTGTGTGTTTAAACGTTTAACCGTTCTGTCCCACGAGCCTCAGACACATTTCAGCCCGGAAGCGAGGCCTCTGTGGAGACTTTCCCTGATTGGCTACAGAGCCGTTCTGTGATTTCATTGGTTCAAGTTGTACTCTAGTTGTCATGTAGCAACAGTGTAGGAAAGGCTGGAGGGGGACTGACCACAGTTGCCATGGTCTCCTGATCCATGAAAGAGAGGTTGAAGTTTAACATGTACATGTGTTTGTCAATAGTGTGTACTGTGTGTAGACTTCATTGGCAAGCCAACTTTCTCAGAGACAGCAAGGCTCCAGGTCAGCTCTGATTGGTTGTTTTTCTCCAGTCTGTGAAATCTTAAAATGTCATTAGGAGGACAACGGAGGACACACAATTTTTTCCAGATTGCCTGTCTCATGCACTACTGTCAGGATAAAGTGACCGTTTTATAACACTAGCCATAAAACAGACATGAAAATCTGTAGAAGCCAGGACAGGTTTTTCGGAAATCCTCAAGACTGATCACATTGTTCCAGTAAAATGTCGCATTCCAGTCTAACGTCTGAAAATGATCTGCTTCCGTCCTTTGTAAAAGAGCTTCTCAACAACTTTGTTGAGCATTCAGACCGGGCTGAAAAGGATTTTCCATAATATGAGATAAAAAAATGATTACCGAGCCGTCGCCTGACATGTCGTCTGTTGAGCTGGGACGGATGTGAACAACCATCGGTTGTGTGTTAAGGCTGTTAGTCGTCTGTATTTCAAATCAAATCAACGTTTATTTTTCACATACGCAGTCATACACGGCACAGCGTGTCGTGAAATTCCTTTGTGCCTAACTCCAGAAGCAACTATTAAATATAAAAAAATAGAATAGTATAAAATAAAGTAAACAATAATAGCAAGTAACCAACACAGAAGAATGTCCAAATCCTAGGCTTTGTAATTTTCTGCCCATAAAACTCCAAATTCAACTCCTAGAGCTCGTACCAAAACCAACACTCCTACGTGCACGACATGCCACTGACCATAATTGCATATTTGCTGAGATCTCTAGAAATTTTAGGCAGGCATCAAACATGCTCTGACGGATGAAATATCTGTATAAAATATGCTTTTAGCTCTGATGATGAACTATATAGACCTACCAGCGGCACACTCAAGTCAAGTCAAGACAATTTTATTTGTATTGCCCAAAATCACAAATCATAAAGTTGCCTCAGGGGAGCTTTTCAATCTGTACAGGATACGACACCTTCTGTCCTTTACAGTACGACCCTCTCATCGCATAAGGAATAACTTAACCAAAAAACACCTTTTAACAGGGAAAAAAAGCACAACACGACCTCCTCTCCACGCCAAACAGGTAGAGCCAGAGCAACAAGACCTCTTCTCCACGCCAAACAGGTAGAGCCAGAGAAACACGACCTCCTCTCCACACCAGATAGATGGAGCCAGAGCAACACAACCTCCTCTCCACACCAGATAGATAGAGCCAGAGCAACACAACCTCCTCTCCACGCCAGATAGAGAGAGCCAGATCAACACAACCTCCTTTCCACGCCAACCAGATAGATCCCGAGCAACACAACCTCCTCTCCACGCCAGATAGATAGAACCAGAGCAACACGACCACCTCTCCACGGCGAATAGATAGAGCCAGAGCAACACGACCACCTCTCCACGCCAAATAGATAGAGCCAGAGCAACACGACCACCTCTCCACGCCAGATAGATAAATCCTGAGCAACACGACCTCCTCTCCACGCCGAATAGATAGAGCCAGAGCAACACAACCACCTCTCCACGCCGAATATACACCTTCCTCTCCATCTGAAACTTCCCCTTGCTATTTAGCTCTGACAAAAAAAGAGCCTTTTCACAATTTATTGAGCGTTCCCGGCCAGTTGTGAATGATCGATCGGAGACTCATCTCACCAGAGAAGCTGATGGGGCAGATTTTGTGCACAGCTGCCTCCTCCCGTGCTTCTTTTCTCATTTCCCCCCTCATTTCCTCCCCACTCCATCATGATCTTTTCTCTTTCTTTATTGTTTGTTACAATGAAGGACGCGTGTAGAAAGAAATGGCTGGAAAGCTACATCTGTCTGTGTTACTGTCTGGCTGCATATCTCACACGTTCAAGTTCAAAGGATTTGGTCTTTTTTTTTGTTGCCATTAGCTCTGGCGAGCTGATGATGAGTCATACAGTGATATATAATTCATGGCAGTATTGGTTTTGTGTGTCTAAAAGAATGCTTATGGGTGAGGTGGAGGTAGCAGCTACACATCCCAGCCAGCCTTTTCCCTGCCTCGGTTCACCAATGAGGAGCAAGAATATATATAAATTCTATAATATGACAGTGCCTTTTCGAGTTCTGTAGTTTGATTTAATCTCTGATATATAATTTGGGCCCATCACTCACAGTGTACCATTCATGACATGCATCTTTAAGATTGTAGCAGTCATAAGCTTCCTTTATTTGTTCTGCCAAAAAGCCCCTTGTAATTCTGTTTTTGACTCTCTGCCAAGCGGCAACCTCCTGGTCTGAAAAGTGAAGCCAATGCCGAAGTGCCCGTGAATCCATATTCTTTCTAACAGCCAGCAGGGGGTGACTCCTCTGGTTGCAAAAAAGAAGTCTGATTGTATAGAAGTCTATGAGAAAATGAGCCTACTTCTCCCTTGATTTATTACCTCAGAAAACATTGTAAACATGAGTTTAGTTCTCAATCGCTAGTTTCAAGTCTTCTTCAATACAGCATGATGTTCATTTAGTAAATTATGGTCCAATTTAAAGTCAAATAGACCATAAAGCAGGGGATGCTTTAGGGCGGGGCTACCTTGTGATTGACAGGTCGCTACCACGGCGTTGGAGTTTTTGTTTTAGAACTTAAACCCTTTCACAGTTCAGTTCAGTTCAGTTCAATTCAGTTCATGAAAATTAAAGGTTCTCTGTACGATATCTAGAGTATTAATATAGCATCAAACAACTATTGTCTATATAAAGATATAGAGGAGTAATGTCTACCTGAGCAGAGAATGAAGTCTCTCCCCCTCTGTGTGTGTTGTAATCCGAGCTTCTATCTGCTTTGTTGACATAGCCGGGCCGGCTGCACGTGCTTTTAGTGCATGTTAATGCATGTAAGCGTGCCCCACTGGGCTAGCTAATGGCCGCCACTCCGCACTGCACTGAGGCGGCGTGGTGCGGCGCGGAAGCGTAGCACCCACCCTCAGGTTTCCCCTCCAGGTTAAAAAATGTTAACTCTGTCAGCACTTTAGCTTTTGTTTCCACTGTTAGCACCGTTAGCTCTGGCTCAGCCATGTTGAGAGCCGTGCGGAGGCAATAGAAACGCTCCCAGTCATGCATTTAGCACCTTTAATTGTAAAACTTTTTGTCGCCTAAAAAATGTATTATTTACCATTGGGTTGTACTTATCTCCACCCTCTCGTGTCACTTCTGGTTGTAAATAACCAAAATGGTGACGGCCAAAATGCCAAACCGTAGTCCACAACCCAATGGGGGACTACATCCACTTCTTGTATAAAGTCTATGCTCTCTGCAGTCTCTCATTATTTAGGCTTTTGCATCTGAGAATGGCTCCTTTCCTCAACTTCTGACAGTTATTATTGACCCCAACTGACTCAAAATAAAATAATTAAAATCAGGATTTTTTATTATTATTATTTACAATGGAGAATATTCTCCATCCCTCCTCAACACAATTTGGAGCGTCGTATTGTTGCCAAAAAGATTTGTGTCTCGTCTGACCACACCACATTCTCCCAGTAATCTACAGGCAAATGTTGCCTACAAACAAGCTTCAACGGGCCTTTTCTTTTAAGTAATGGAGTCTTCCAGGGTGGTTGTGCATGGAGACAATGGCAGTGGAGTGCTTTGCATATAGTTCTGTTTGTGACCACTGTAGCTGCTGCTTCCAGGTCTTTCTGGAGCTCTTCTCAAGTCGTTGGGCTACTCTTCCGACTAACTTTCTAACCGCCTGGTCGGAAATCTTTCGAGGAGCTCCCATGCGGGTACAGTTGGCGGTTGAGTGATGTTCCTTCCACTTGGAGATAACAGCCTCAGTGGTGCTTATAGGAATATTTAGGAGTTGGGAAATCTATTGGTATCCAGTGCCATTGATATGTTGCTCAACAATGTTGTTATGAAGGTCTTGGGAGAGCTCTTTGCCTCTACCCATCATGAGATGTTTCATGTGTCACAGCTTGGTAACAAATGAATTGTTTACTTGCATTCCAAGTTGGGTGACCCTTTTTTCAAAGAGTGGAAATCTACCAACATGCATTAATCTAGCTAATTTTAATTGGTTGGTTTACTGATTTTTCTTACTTTGGTCAATACTTTTTTTCTTGTGTCCACTTTATTGCACAGAACTTTTGTTTGGAATGTTTGGATTGGAATGTTACAATTTCTTTATCTGTGTTTTTGGGTTAATACCAATGTCTTGTCTAAATTTCGTGTGAATAGATGCGTTGGAAATATGTTTAATGACAAAATTGTTGACGTGTAAAACAAAGAAAAACAGGAAATGTCCACCTTTTGAGATGCTGGAACCAGCAAATTTGTGGTATTTGTCCTTGAAATATGACTTGAACAGCAATCTGTTATCAAACTAGTTGCAGGTCTGGATGCTCTTGGCCCACTTGTTATTTGTCCCAGGTCCATGCATACTAACCCCCCCCCTCCCCCACCTCCCCTAATACCTCAGTGGATACCCCAGTGTTTACCTCAACCACTCAAGGTCGTCTAATAGGCCGGGCCACTTGTTGCCGGGCAGATCCGAAACTATAATAAGTACATGTTTGCATGTTGTGTCACTCTGACACATGATCCCCCTCGCCTGACACTGGTTTCAGGATGGTCCCTGCCATGTCACTGAGACATTCTAACAGTGCAGTGGGTTGGAATCCAATATCCAGCAGTCATCCATAGGAGGTGAGGATGGCATAGGTGTGGATGTCGGTATCCTACTGCCCTTCTAGACATCCCGACTCCCCCGAGCCCCAAAATAATCCCCCGACTTGTAGGACACCATGAAGGAGTCAAAGATAGACACAGAAACAGACCTACAGTTATAGAATCCAATGCTTATTAAGATATTAATGTACTTTGATGAAGAAAGAGGACCTATGATAACCTATGATAATATTAATCCCGTGTGATTCAAACCCTTGACCTTAAACAACTGCATTCAGGGTGACAAATAAACCAAGAGAATTTCATCATCCTTTGTTGCTGAAAGCTCACTCATCAATTCATCGACTCATAAATGATTTAACAGGCTTCCCAGAGGCCTAGCTTCTGCACATTGTGTGGATTTAGGAAAAATATAAGAACCAAGCCGACGGTCAGCTGTCGGGACAGTTTTGGGTGCGTCGGTGAGCGTCTGTCGGCATACTTTTTGAGGTATGTCCCGCCCTGTCGGCTCTAGTCTGCCCGTGTCTGAGGTTTTTTGGCCGATCGCCTACTGGTTGGCAGATGTTATTCATTTCACACAGGCGCAGAACATGGAACATGGTAACTGACCGTCGACCGTTGTCTTTGCGGTGTGTTCAAATGCAACTCATCGGCCAAGACAAAGGCGACGGAGGCTCCCGACAGTCAGCCTTCATCGCCAATAGTTCTCTGATGTTGACTTGCTGTGTCTGGGCCTTAATGGCACAGTGTGTAACATCTGGCAGCATCTAGCGGTGAGGTTGCAGATTGCGACCTCTCCTGTGCCCCGAGCGTGTAGAAGAACTATAGTATGTTGGCCGACATGAAAACGCAAATAGCCCTATCTAGAGTCGTTGTAAGATTAGTGTAGGTCATTTGGAGAATAGAAGCCAGTGTGTGTGTGTGTACGTGGGAAGTGAGTGGTGAAGCGAGAGAGAGAGAGTGGTGACGTCACTTTACAAGATGAGGCCTAAGGACATGACTTACCGTAAAAGTCCTTGAATCACAATAAACAAGACATTGAAAGTCATTAAGAAGTCCTTGAATTTAATAGCAGAGAGCGAGCGTGAGCTTTGAATTCCCCTTCGTACTGTAATAACGGCGAGGTTGTTTTAAAGTAATGAGGTTAACGGATGTGAGGGCGAGGACAGAGGTGGAGAGACAACAACTGATGAGGAGAGTTGGAGGCCAAATAGAGAATATGAAATAGGTGTACAGTGTGCCAGGCAGCCCATTTTCACCTTCTTGTTCTACTGGAAACACTGATGTCAGCAGGAAGCAGGAGAAGGAAAATGAAGCAGCAGAAGAGCCGTTAGGAAGGCACGTTCCCAAAAGTAGCTTTGATTCTTCAGACATTGATTTAATTCTGCCTGCTATGCACTCTGTTTGGTATTCAGTCTACAGTCACAGGTGGTTTGGGCTCTTACATCTAGAGTAGGAAATCGGTAGTAACTGGATATAACACATATTTGGTCCTACTTTTAGGACTAGGAGTAAAGTGCAATTTATCAACTCTGTTAACCTGGAAAGTGTTAACCTATCGCTGCCAATATTTAGGAGAACTCCAGAAAGGTCCGACAACAGCTGTCAGTGTGTCAGTGTGCTGACTTGACTATGACTTGTCCCAAACTGCATGTGATTATCATAAAGTGGGCATGTCTGTAAAGGGGAGACTCGTGGGTACCCATAGAACCCATTTACATTCACATATCTGGAGGTCAGAGGTCAAGGGACCCCTTTGAAAATGACCATGACAGTTTTTCTCTGCCAAAATTTAGCGTAAGTTTTGTTTTCGGTTCCCAACCTTTACTTCTTCTTCTACTCCGTTTACTGGTAGATTACAGCCATGCGTAACCGATAGCGCCAACTTCTGACCAAACTACGCTGTAGCCGAGTTTGGAAACGCGCCTAAATTGCATTTCTTTTTTTTGGGACATTTCAAAAGTTTGTTTAAAGTTTGTCACATACACACTCCTTCCAAGCTATTAGTCAGTTTAGGGACTTCATATGTATATATATATAAGACGTTTTTTAGTCTTATAAGGTAAGATAATATGAGCCAAGATCTGAGCATGGTCCACACGTCAAGCTATTTACTAAAGCAATATATATTTCTATGGAGCGGGTGTCGTTTCCTTTCCCTGCTCAGTCTGGGCTGTAGCCAATCACAAGACGTTACTATAGATGCCTGGACGATGCCGTCATGAGCTAAATGTGATGCTGTATGTGCATTCTAGTTTTAAAAAATTTGTGTCCACCCTGTAACCCTGCTATCTGTGCTTTCACCAGACTGTCTAAATAAACCTGGACACGGACATGTGTCTTACAGTCGAACCAACCTTGACAGAGCGAAGACAGTTGGAATTTCCTTTGCGTCTCGTCTGTGATTGCAGAGCGTGTACGTCATCGAGCTCAGAGTGTGTACTGTAGAGTCACTGGAGCCACACACGCTAAAAATGTACACACCGTCTGAGTCTGAGCTACATCTATTATTCATAACCCCCGGTGTTTGTCTCTGACGGGAAGATGAATGGACAACTAATGCTCATCCTGGACATATACACCAACACCTTGACCTCCTGACAGGTGACAGCATCAGCTCTTCACTTACACAAACATAGATGGATGGCAGCTTTGATGACAGGTTGTTTGTCTGGACAGACGGAGGAGAATGACTCTGTCCTCTACCTCTGTCTACCATCATCCTGACAAACACACAATCTCTCCTTCGCTGTTCACTTTGTCCTTTTCTGGTCATGTTGCCTTTTTTTCTCCTCTCGACTTTGTATTTTTCCTTCCTTTGTTGTGTGTCGTCATTCGCCTGCTCTCATAAAATCTACTGACATGCTGTAGTAGTGTAGCGGTAGTCAGTCAGTAGAAATAAAAAACAAGGTTTCCTTTTTGCTCGTAGCCTGCTGTATATATTTTATCAGCTTCCATGTTTTTTTTATTATTCCTGGTGTGCTGGTAACTATTTTTATTTTATTTATTTATTTAACCTTTATTTAACCAGGAGGTTCCTTGAGATTAAAATCTCTTTTTCGAGGGAGACTTGGCCAAGATGGCACGCCATTACAAAGTTACAAAAATCATACAATGGAGCATGTTAAAACAGACAAAAGGCAATAGATACATGATACAAAATCCAGTTTAGGAAAAGCAATTGCACTCTTCAGTTACACAGTTTTTTATCAGTGCTTTGAACTCTCCCAGGGAGACAAAATCATTAAAGGTCCCATATTGTAAAAAGTGAGATTGGCATGTCTGTTATAGTATAAAGCAGGTTTAAGTGCTATATAAATACTGTGAAAGTATTGAAAGGTTCAATATACGGAGAAATACACACAGCCCGTATTCAGAAATTGTGAGTTTGAAACAAGCCGTTAGGATTTCTGTCCATTTGTGATGTCACAAATATACAATATTGAGACCATGCCACGGTTTTAAACGTAAACATTCTTAATGTGTCCCAGTTTATTTCCTGTTGCAGTGTATGTAAATGACATCAGCTGACAGGAAGTAAACATGGACCCAAACTGTTACAAGACAACGCAATTCCGTTGCAATTCCGTTGAAATGAACTAAAACAGAGCATGTCAGACAGAGGGTAAATCTGGAGGTTTTCTAGTTTCATATGACGATAACTATAACTGTAAAACTGAGCCCGCTACAACCTCTGAAAGAGGCGATTTTTAAGAGGTTAATTAAAGACAAAAAATCGCAAGTAGCGTTAAGAAAATGAAACCAAAACCTGTTTAATTGCTGCCAATCAAAGCACGCTGTGAGCACCACCAATATGATTCCATTCATCTTTATGTTATTGGGTTGGAGGTGGTCCTTCTCTCCGCATGCCTGTATTCAGTGTATTCCACACTTCCTGTAAATGTATAGAACAGCTTATGGGTAGTTACATTTATGTGATGCATGGGTGCCCTCCTCAATAAATGTCAACGGTCGCCTCGAGCTGAGTGTAGCTAGTGTAGACATACATCTCAGAGACTTAACACATAGAAGCAAAACTTTCTGCGTGGCTGGAAACAAAAAGTCTTTTTCTTTTTATTTTGGTGACCCCGCCCTTTATGTTTAATGCTCCGTCCTGGGATCTCAATGAATAATTGAAATCAAAGACTTCACTACATCCCTACAGTCACACACTGGTAATGATATGGAGGACAGCAGCAGCGTTGTGTCCTTCTCTGTATCCAGCGCATGAATAATAGATCGGATCCAGGAAGTACAAACTGGCCGACCAACCCATCAGGTAGAGAGTCCCACCACATCCTGTACGCAGCTCTCTCTCTCTCTCCCTCTCTATTTCTGTCTCTTTCTCTGCCTTTTGTGATGCGTCACTTTGTTTCTCCTTTTCCTGTATCTCTGTCCGGCTCTCAGTCTCTGTCTTAATCCCCCAGCTCCGTCTCTCTCTCTCTCTCTCTCTCTCTCTGCCTCTCATGTTCATCTCTCTCCCTCCCACTCTCCATCCCTCCCTCTCCTCTTCCTTTGTTTCCATCACTTCTGATGTATCGGAGAGCCGGCACAAAGAGCGACCACGCCGGGCGTTTCTTCAGCGTCATCTTTTAAAGGTGTGCCGTCAGGAGAAGCTCAGGCATCACGTTACAGAGGATAAAGAACTTGAACCGGCTCCTGCAACAGAAGACCAAAGCTCCATGTTTGTTATTATCTTTAACTTTAAGTTCACAACCATCAGTCTGAGCTTCACTAAACCTCCAGCAGTGTGTGGATGATGCCGGGCTGAGGCACAGGAAATTGAGAGAAGAGCCTCCCGAAGCCTGAGCTATGGTTCTGTATGTGAGCTCTCAGGATTGTACCGGGGGAGCTGGCAGCAGCAGGGTGGTGGTTGCACTGAGGCCTGGCAATGGGTCAGACGGGGCCCCCCACGGACTGTGGCGTTACGTTTGCTGCCAGAGGAGGCCCACACTGACGCTGCCTTCATGTAGGTATTCAAGAGGGATGGGGACAGACTACTGTCGTTGTTTCACTGTGTGTGGGTGTGTCTGTGACTTTGAGGTTGAACTCAGCTAGAAAACTTTATTATCAGTAGTAGAAATAATTTTTTTCTTAACATTCTCTAGTTTTTCTCCCATTAAAGCTGCAGTAGGCAGTATGTTTTTGGCATCAGTGGGCAAAAATTCCATAATAACCTTTCAGCATATTGTAATTCAAGTGTTCTGAGAGAAAACTAGACTTTTGCTCCTCCTCATGGCTCTGTTTTCAGGCTTTAGAAAATCTAGCCCTTGATGGGAGACTTTGACCAATTACAGGTCATTTCATTGAGAGAGCGTTCCTATTGGTTGTGCTCTGGTCATGTGACTGGTATTTGGCATTCCTTCACCAGATTTCCCAGTGGCGGTGGCGTCACAAACTTTCTAATTTTACAGCTAAACTGTGCACTACAAGATGATTCTGAAAACATTTGAGGAGAGAAATAGGCATTAACGTAACAATAATAATATTGATTCATATTTGATCAGCGCTGCCTAGTTTGACCGTTTGATCTGAGTTCGCGAGTGATTGACAGCCAGCTCTCATAGACGGCAGCTGGACAACAGACCTCAGATCAGCTCTTACTGCTTGTTTTCCTCCGGTCTGTGAAATCTTGCAGATGCCGTTAGGAGCACTGGAGGACACAGAGGAACATGATGTTGTTCAGGTTACCTGTTTCATGCACTACTGTCATGATATAGTGACCGGTTTATAAAATAACTTTTTTCAATCATATTTGCTCTAATCTTG
This sequence comes from Sebastiscus tertius, assembly GCA_916701665.1. Classification (NCBI taxonomy): domain Eukaryota; kingdom Metazoa; phylum Chordata; class Actinopteri; order Perciformes; family Sebastidae; genus Sebastiscus; species Sebastiscus tertius. Next base: position 37,208 of record CAKAOH010041136.1, on the reverse strand, counting down.
CCTACTTCAGCTGTAAAGGCCTTTACAATCTGGGGGCGCGACGAATAAACAACACAAATACTCTCCTGCGAATATTTCGCATCAAAACTATTCATACAAAGCGAATTTGCAACATTTGCAACACTTTTTCAATAAAAGGTTTAAATAGATTCTCGCAGGCAGAGGACCAACTACCGGGATCCCACTGACCCAGAGCAGCGTCTGGCAGTCTATCTGAGGTAAACTGTTGTACAGCCTAAACTACTGTAAGCTACTTTATTGAGTTTCCTTTCTGCAAAAAGTGAATTTGAGTTTCCTAACAGTAAAGACTATAGAAGCAAAGAGACGAAACTCCGGTGTTTTGCTGCGATTTTGGACTGAAAACGCTTTTCATATTTATAATATTTTTATTGTTCAATTAAGGCCATTTCAGTAGAGATATTAAATATGACAATAAAATAGAAATAATATTGTTTTACTTTTGTATGGCTCTCTGTAGGCAGACGTTTTACAGGTGTCCGGCAGTCGCTTTCAGTCCAAAATGGCGGAAGCGTAGCTCTGCTGTTGGGCGCTGACTTTGCAATGGAACGACCGATTGGCTTTCACCTCTTATCGATATACGCTCTTTACTAACAGTCACCCAGTGTATATGTCTAGGGCTTTTATTGTGAAAGAACAGAAGTTGTGTAATTTATATATGTTAGTTTTTTTGTGATATAATGACATGTCAATGTCGTCACGATGGTGGCTTTTATCTTGAAAAATATAATAAAAAAAAGGAAGTGGATCTGGTCTGCGCCAGTAATAAAGTTTGCTGTCTTGATGCGGACTGTGGTGCCTGTGTGTTGTACGTTTTGAATTTGTCCGTTCCGCACAATGTGATTGATTAGAGCCTTCAGTCATGGTTCGAAAGCTCGGAAATATCAACAGAAATTAAAAAAAATGGCGTTGTTTTTTCGATACGTGATATTTACGTTCTGCGTGAAGGTACCCGTGCCAAAGGCCTTTGAAGGAGGTTATGTTTTCTCTGGCGTTGGTTTGTTGGTTTGTCTGTTAGCAGGATTACTCCAAAAGTCCGTAATGGATTTGAATGAAATTTTTTGGAGGGGTGGGGTGTGGCACAATAAACAATCCATTAGATTTAGATTAGATTAGAAAATATATATTGACGTGCGAATTAATGGTGTGAAAAGAACTTTAGGCTTTAGTCCCGTGAACTATTATGAGCCTCGTCCTCCTGCTGAGGAGATATTCCATCCTCATGACCAGCTCACACAGTGAAGTACAGCCCAGCCCCTCTTTGTTCTGTCTGTGAATACCTGTCTTTTAGCTTTCCTCCGCGCCCTCTCTCTTTGCCCAGTATTGTGTCAGATAGTGTTTCTGGAAGCTGGCCATGTCTAAGTGCTGCTGTCTTGGGTCATTGACTCAGCTCACATCTTTTAAGACCTTCCATTTGGCGAGAAGGGAAAATGTTTCGAGAAGGCACCTCCAGAGTCAGCGGGTCTAGTAGTGGGGTGCTGTCTGACGTTAACATTTAGAAATGTGAGGTGCAGTAAAATTCCAGCTCCTCGTGTTGAAATAGTGTGATAATAAGCAGAGTAATAAAAAAGCTGGGTCTAATAAGAAAATGAGGCTGTAATGAATGTCAGGCCCGTTTATCTGATCTCCAGTCTCCCCTCCTGCCCCGCTGGCTGCTGTCTGTGTTCTGTCATTAGCACATAAGCTCTATTAGAGCAGACAGTAACACAATTACACCCACAGGCAGCGGAAGATGGAGACGAGAGACCATGTCAGCAATTACAGTCGCAGATATTGACTGCCTGTGGACTCGGCTTAATTCAATACTATTTCAATTGAGCCCCGTACAATACGAGAAGGAAACCATCAAGATGGTAATAAGACGAGAGGATTTGGATAATCACGGCAGATAAAGAGCTACTGTAAGATGTAGACATGGCTATTCTGTGTTCCCTGGAGATGCTGAGTGTTATTCTCTCTCTGTTTCATGTCATGCCGCCGTTAAAGGTCCAGAATGTTCTCTAGCAGAGGGCAGACTGGCTCACATGCTTTGGATTTGGCTTCCGAGTTCGTAGTTTAAAGTTATTGTGTCTGTAAGTGCGTCACTTTAAATCCTAAACTTCTTCTCAGATTCATTGGGTAGATTTTTATGTGAACTCTGGGATGTTAACTGTAGTTAAATTGTGAGATCATTTCATAGTTGCCACTCTGTTGAACTAACCCCCAAGCCAAGGTTACCTTCTGCGTCGGCGAGTATGCGAGAGTATGCAAGGATCCGCTGGGCATACTTCCAACCCCTTCGATTGTCACCGGGAGACTCAGGTTTTTTCATGGCCCTCTCCCGGTTTCTTCCCGGGGTCACTGTTCTCCCGCATTTCTCCCTATTTATGGCAAACTTTCAAACATTTTTTTTTTTCTTTTCGTTATCTCAACTCGTTTCTGGCACTGTATAGTATAAGCCCTATACTGTTTTACACCCGGACGGCAATAGAGCTACACCTAGCAGAAGAGAGCTGGTTGTGACCGCTCGCTACCCAACTGAGCGGCGCTCGCTGCTGGGTTGACATCACAGCACGCGGTGTGGAAAGAACGGATTTCAGAGCGCAGTGGTGGCGTCGTCGCGCTGTGTCTCAAAGGGCCTTCAGTGAGTGAGAGGAGGAGGGAGAAACGGAGAGTACTCGGAGAAAGAAATACTCAAGCAGGGGCAGAAAAATTAATGAATATAAACTGATGAATATTAGTTTAGGCCTGAGATTCATGCAAGCTAACACCAGAGGGGCGAATTATTCTGTTTTCTTTCCTGAGAAGTCAAATTAAAGTAAACTAATTAACATTAAAAATGCTGTTGCAGTACACTTATTACCTCTGCCAAGGCCGAAGGCCTAGGAAGGAGGTTATGTTTTCACCGGCGTTGGTCTGCTGGTTTGTTGGTTTGTCCGTTACCAGAATTACTCCAAAAGTCTGCGATGGATTTGAATGAAATGTTTTGGAGGGGTGGGGTGTGGCACAATGAACAATCCATTCGATTTTGGTGGCGATCCGGATCATGATCCGGATTCAGGAATATTATAATATATAATATAGTCAGAGCAGGCTCAGGTCCAGGGAATGGCCACAGGGCCCGTCCACACCTGGTTCTTGGCTTCATTATTTTTTTAATTGCTGTATTTATATTTGCTGTACACAAGGTAGCCTGAGGAACACCAAGTTTCACTGCTGCATCTGTGTGTGCACACATTTGTTCTGTGATTTCAGGGATTAACTGGTCTTCTACGCTTTTAGAAAGTTCTGCATCACGTCTGATCTTGTGCGTCTGATTTTGCACATTTGCTGGTGGCAGGGATGCGTTCCCACTGAGGATCCACAGGTCTTAACGAAAAGAAACAACGGACAACTCAGATGTGACAAACTCTATTTTCTTCTCTTGTGGAAAAGTAGCTCATGCCAACACCAGTGATAAGTGGGGTCAGTGTGTGTGAGCGGGCCGGTATACAGAACCAGTCGTCAGCCTGGCTGCAGCCCATATTCTGCATGTTTTATCTGTCTGTCTGTCTGTCTGTCTGTTCAGACAGTTAACACTTGGCTGAATACTATGTGCAGTGGAATCTGCTCCCTTTGGTACGGAAGGAGAAGGAGCACCATGTTGGTCCATCTGGTCCCGTTCAGGTTTTTGCAGAAAAGACAGCTCATTAGCAAGTGTAAATGAGACAGTGATGTCTGGGTGTCTCTTGTTCTCGTGCCAAAGGCTACCGAGGGTACGGCAGTGTGTGTTGTCAGCGTTTCACAGTTTATACTAGACCAACACATTCTTCTCACTTCCAACTCGTCAAATACCGATGTTTAGTCAGTGGCCCTACGCTTCAAATACGACGCTCTAGGTACCCCTGTAGCGTCAGTTTTGGACATGTCAGGGACGGCGAGTCAGTTTATGCTCGTTACATGCATAGTCTCTTTTTATGTATTTTTACTCAGTTTACTTGGTTAGGTTAAGGAAAAGATTGTGGTTTGGGTTCAAACTAGGGCTGGTTAACACGCTAACAGCACGTTAACGCAAAACATTTTGATGCCACTCATTTCTTTAACATATATAATGCAACTTGTTATTTTTAGGTCGTAGGAGGCTCAGCTTTACAGCTAGAGTGAAGATACTGGTTGAATATGAAACTAGAAAGAAGAATCCATCGGTACCAACCATGTCATACTAGCTGGTTGCAAAGGAGGCTAAATAACGCTCCAAACTTACACTAAATTTTGGCGAGGAAAAAACTATGATGGCCATTTTCACAGGAATCCCTTGACCTCTGACCTCCAGATATGTGAATGTAAATGGGTTCTATGGGTACCCACGAGTCTCCCCTTTACAGACATGCCCACTTTATGATAATCACATGCAGTTTGGGGCAAGTCATAGTCAAGTCAGCACACTGACACACTGACAGCTGTTGTTGCCTGTTGGGCTGCAGTTTGACATGTTATGATTTTGAGCATATTGTTTTATGCTAAATGCAGTACCTGTGAGGGTTTCTGGACAATATCTGTCATTGTTTTGTGTTGTTAATTGATTTCTAATAGTTAATATATGCATACACTTACATAAAGCAGCATATTCGTTCACTCCCATGTTGATAAGAGGATTAAGTACTTGACAAATTCAAAGGGTTTGAAAACTTTTTGCACAATTTTTGAAATCATTTGACAGTACCTGACCAGTTAAAGACGCAGTGTCACAGGTTCAGTTCCCAACTACAACTGTATTCATCACTCTTCATCAGTCAGGCAGCTAATACCTGCTGCGTGTTCCTCCTTCATACTGAGTGACTGTTTGACCGACTTAACAGAGCACATACATGAGAGGTGACTTCTCCGCAACCCTTTGCACCTGAGATCCACGGAAGCTAAATACCCAGCAGGTCCTTTACCAAACACTGTGTTACCATTCTCGCTGTTTCGAAGGCTTTTATAGCACCGGTTAGGGATGCTAATTTTGAAAAAATTTCTTAACCGATAACCAACCCTCGTTAACCAATTATTAACCGTTAACCGACAAGATTTGTGCCTCGCATGCAGCGGTGCGCCAGCTGCAGTGTATGAGCAGCCACAGTGTGCGTGTAGTGTCGTGGACATGCAGCCACTTTCTTAATAAAAGTCTCCACCGCACATTTAGTTTAGTTTAGTGTGTGGCTTCGTGCTCGCTGCCGCCACACACAGTCTGTCAGCGCGGCGTAACTTTAATGAGTGTCTGACAGACCGTGTGTGTGTGTGTGTGTGTGTGTGTGTGTGTGTGTGTGTGTGGTGTTGGTGAATGGGGGGGTTTTCGGTGGCGTTCTAGCTGTGAACGTAGGTGTAGCAGCGTGTGAACAGTTTATTTGTCGGTGAATAAATGTTACAACTCCTCCGCTCCGAGAGACCAGAGCCGACTTCCTGTATCCTGCAACTCCGGCTCCGCCTCTTAAGGTGGGCTGTTAAGGTGGACCAGCTTTTCTCCTTAAAGTGATTAGCCGCTCCTCTGCGCCGCTCAGCTTTTTAAATTAATTATTAACATTTCTTTTAACCATTTTAACCGATAGTGTTAATCGGTTAAAATGCTTAATGACGGTTAACAGTTCAACGGTTGATTATTAACATCTCTAGCACCGGTGGCTCTATCTAACTTTGTCTTTTAATAAGAAGCTTTAGGTTGTTTTGTTACATAATATGAAATGTATTTAAATGTTGTATGTTTTTGACTGTAGATCTACGTTTCGATTACTGAAATAGTACACGAGGTGTTGTGTGTCAGTCATTATGAGGACGTCAGCTGAATGTCTAACATGGGGCTGTCTGTGTCGCCCCCTACAGGCCCCACATTGCCCAGACAGAGCCCCCAGGTTCAGAATGGCCCCACACCAGAGGAGATGGACCAGCAGAGAAGGTAAGTACATGTAAATGCAGCACTATAAAGTCTGTTCACTTTGTGAGGCACCATTGTTTCTTCCATCAGTCTCTTCCATTTTTCTTCTTTTTCTTCTTGTCCACCACCAGTCAATCAGTGTCTCACACACACTCACACTCACACATAGGCTGCGGTCGAATAGTCTTTTTTTTTGTTTAGCAAGGTTCCCTAACTGAAATGTGAAGTGAGTGAAATGACCCGGAAGTACAGTATCTAAGTGGCAGCCGTGATAAGAGCTGATCGAATTCTCTAAATGCTATGGAGAGGTATAACGACAGCGTGACGGCTGTGACCCCGTGACCGAGCCGTGTGTACCTGCTCCATGGGCCCAATGGATGCAGAGGATCCGGGTACTTTTCCACTCGGAAGTCGTGCCATTTTGGCTTCATGCGCCACTGAGCAACTTTCATAATAATGAGCGGGGCCCCCCCTCCAACGCTGTGTCCAGTTCTCTTTATACATCCATACTACGTATCCCTGCCGGTACAACTGTGTGGTGTATCAAAACCTAATTAACATTGCGATATAGGACATTTGTGCTGCATTCAAATGCGAGTTCCCGGTTGGTAAATTTCACGTAAATGTCCCCAGTCGGAACAACAACAACTCTTAAAAAGTGAAGTTACTTAAAGAGTTCTGTCAACATTTACAAATTATTCTGCAGCACTTTCACCATTTAAATAAACAATTTGCTATAAGTGTTTCTAATTTCTTTCTACACCATACAGACATTGAATCGTGTGTTCAGGGATGCATGAAGCTGGGGAGTGGGAGGAGAACAATATCAAGCGATGAAGGTTGGGGTAGCCTAGTAGTACCGCCAAGAACTTCAATCTACTTTCACTCCTGGGTTACACTGGACCATCCTTTACCAAAGGAAAGGAGATAATGCCATCCCGCTATTCCTTGCAGCAGACCCTCGTCAATAACATCCGTCGTTGCATAATTACGTAGCCTCGTGTAAATGCAGTCGGATTCTCTGAGCTCCGCGGTTGTCTTTTCCTAAGTCCTTATGAATTCTCCTTCATCTTTCCGTGACCTCAAGACGTTTTCCGTTGAGGTCAGGGAAAAGTGGTTCAGAAAAGACTCATTTTTTTTTTGACTGTTCGACCGCAGCCTCGCACTCACACAAAGCCTTGCATGCTCCCAGTTGTTTTTCTTCCCCATACAAGGCCACTCTTTCCCCTCAGGTAATAATGAGTCTCTGGATACAGCTAGAAAACACATCACACACATACTTGCATACATACACACAGAGCCGTAATAATGGAGGCCAGATGTTGGCCGAGGTTTAGAACGTGTTCAAGGATTTAATTAGAATGAATTGGCTACACACACTCTCACATGCAAACACCGACGGGGGGGTGCACGTCATGGACATTTTTGAATAGAACTGTATTCACCAACACATGACCACACGCAGGGACGTAAACAGCTAACTTTAGCGTCAGTTTGGTGACTGCTTCAGTAACCAGTTCAGATGAAGGGCAGCTGCTGCTCACCACATTGTGATGGCATGAATGGCAACCGGAGGGACAGCGGAACACCGTCAAAACACCAGTGTCCAGCTTATCCAAACTAATTAAAGGAGAAACATAATGAATGCAGGAAGGCTCTCTCGAGGCTTTCGTGATAATTGTATCCAGATACCGATCCAAGCAAAACACCTATTTAACATTTTGGAGTGATGTGTTAAGGGGCCAGTATAGCCCTACACCTTTCTGAGGTGGATTAGAAGGTCTATGTCCGATCCACTTTCTGAAACTGACGATCCAACATCCTCACCCACTTTTCTCTTTAGCTTTTTTTTCATTCTTGGCACAACTATTATTATATACTATACAAGTGCAACACTGTGAACAACTTCCAGGACAGACTGTTGGAAAACCCCAATGTTTAAACGACATTTTTTTTTTGTTAGGGCTGTCAATCGATTAGAGTATTTAATCACGGTTAATTGCACGATTGTCTATGTTGTTAATCGCGATCACAAATTAAACATTGCATTTTTTATCTGATACCATTACCTAAAGGCCCAGACACACTGGCTTGACATCAAAGAACTAGCGGTGACGAAGGCCGACTGTTGCGTCGCCTCACGTTGCGTCGCCTCACATTGTGTCGCCTCATGTCGCCTTTGTCTCGGCCAAAAAGTTGCACTAAAAACACACCACCAAGACTACAGCCGACGACCAGTTAGCATGTACGTTCTGTGCCTGCGTGAGATGAAATAACTCTCCACACCAGCAGGTCGTGGTAGTCTGTATTCGTCATTCAAAAAGGGAAACCGGAGGGGCAGAGTATGGCGGATAGACAAGCTGTTGTTATGATACGTACATGAAACAAAGCGGCGTTTGTCATTTCACACCACTCTCACTCACCACTTTCTTCACTTTCGTTTCTCTTCTCGTGCACTGATTCGTTGAAGCTGAACAGCCAATCAGTGATTTCTCTCACCGATGGATTCTGCCGCCGATTCAACATGCTGAATCGGCCGAAAAACCTCAGACACGGACAGACTAGAGCTGATAGACGCTCACCGACAGCCCCAAACTGTCCAACGGCCAACCGTTGGCTTGGTATGTCGGGGCCCTTAGAATGAGCCATTTCTATCTACATAGGGAGGAGGTCCTCTCTCCACGGAGTCTGCCATGTTGCGCCGCCATGTTTCTACAGTCGCCCAGAATGGACAAACCAAACTCTGTTAACTTTTCCTGCTTGGGCTGGAGTCCATAATGTTACTCGCTCCCGTCGCTGCCGCCACTCTCTCCCTCTCTCTTGCTACACCACTCACTTTCCTCGTACACACACAATCTACGCACTGGCTTTGCTCCAAATGACCTACACTACTCTTACAACAGCTGGCTCTGGATAGGGCCATTTGAGTTTTTGCATCGGCCACCGCAGTTCTTCTACATGTTTGGCACACGAGAGGATTCAGTTGGTTGCAATCTGCAACCTCACCGTTAGAGACCGCCAGATCCTACATACTGCCCCTTTAAACTATCGCAACTCAACGCTTTACCCCAAACCGTACCCTGACTCTACCCGTAGTTCTAATCTGACTCTTAAAACCAAGTTTTATCCTTTAAACAGGCCTTTGGAGAAGTGAGGACCGGCCAAAATGTCCTCACTTTCCAAAAATGTCCTCATTCTGTCGGTTAAAAACTTTCGGTCCTCACTATGTACCAAATACAAGAACACACACAGACATACACACACACACACACACACACACACACACACACACACACACAAATAGTAAAGCATTCTTCAGGTGTGAGTCAATGCTTCTTCTAATTCTATTCGAGGTGAACTTGGATCTGCCAGGAATTTTACAGACTGTGTAGGCCTGAGAGAGCCTGATGGATCTGGCTGCCAGCACCCCCTCCCTTTCTTCTTCTTTTCCTTCCCCCTTTTTGCTTTCTCACTTTCAACTCTTTTGTCTCCGTCTAGCTTCATTCGTCTTTCTTTTCTGCCTCACCTCTCCCCCCCCCTCCGGTTCCGGTCATGCTCCATATTTAGCAGCGGATGACAGACAAGGCAGCAAGTGGATCAGTGACTGAGGTCATCTGCCGATACAGAGGCCAATATCAGCCCCGGTGTGCGAGAGCGAGTACAGGATGTGTAGAGGCACAGTGAGAGTAGGATGAAAGAATGGAGGAGTGAGGAGACTAGTGCAGATATAAATTGGCAGCACACGTCTGCTTCTTGAAAAAGGAAAGCTAGCATAAGCTGTGGAAGAAGTGGAATTTCTGTTTGGCCAACAAACATTATCGGGTCATTTTTGAGCAGCTGCTTTACATCTAATCAGCACGCCGCTGTCAGTTTACAGACTGGGAAAAGCATCTGCACACCAACATCTGTTTAAAATGATTATTCAATCCAAGCTTTGAATCATAAACCTTCTTCAAAGCACTTCCAGGTTTTTAATTTGTTACATAAATAACTGTAGCTTTGGCTGACCTGTTATCCGAAGTTATTCTATTAACCACCCGACCAAACGGTTTCAAATCTCTTTATCTGTATCTAACTAGTTTAACTGTCCTCCCGGGGTTTCTGACTGCCTTCATGTCACTGCAAATTAGGGCTGGGTATTGTTTAAAAAACAATGATGCCATTATCCTTAAAGTGATACCAATACGAATAGATTACTTCATTTGATACCCATCATGTGAACAGAAGACGTGCGTGTCCCACTGGCTAGCTAATCGCCGCACAGCACTCATGCAGCGGCTGCCACTGATATCGCTGTCTGTTAGTTAAACTGTTAGCTCTGTCAGCATTGTTGCCGTTGTTGGCACTGTGTGTGCTGTAAGCACCGTTAGCTGCTAGCTTTCGACTCAGACATCTTCGTGATCAGAGCCGTGTGGAGGCAATACATCAGACCGGTACATACCGGTACTTCGCAAAAAACTCAAGGCCATGCCCCCTTTTGGGGGATAGAAAGCTAAAAATCCCACAGACTTCGATGCAATTTGACGCGTGTTTGGATTATAATTTTGACAAGTTCGTATGCATTCATCTCTTGTTAAACAAATGTTTCTTTTATACACATGTTTGATTATTATTTTGCGATCTTGCCTGAACCTGAGCGTTTGTGATACGTTAATAAATGAAGGTTAATCACCGTCATGTCCCTTCAGTCTTCCCCCGTCCAACACAGTGGAGGATATTACTGATCCAGACTTCTCTACATATCTGATTGAATCCTGTTAGGCTAAGTGTTGTCTGTAAATAACCAACGTGTTAAAAGCCAACTGTTTGATCTATAGGCTGAGATTTAGCTGGAGACGACAGTCTGATGCTGCTGTAACGTTAATGTATGACTGTTTTACTGCAGCAGCCTCACACTCAAGCTAACGTTAGCTAGCCATGCTAGTCTCCGTCACCAGCATCATTTAGCCATTTACCACACTGATAGTGAATATTCACGTATCATATGAGTCTCAGATCTCAGAGTGAAAGCCTCGGTTAACCCGCTACACAACAGCTTTTCATCATTTTCTCTCCTGTGACGGTGAGTTTCTTTCCCCCAAAAGGGAGCGAAGTCTCAGAGATCACACCATGCTGGTCTGGTCTATAGCTTGGAGTCATAAAGCCATGCTGGACTGGTCTATAGCTTGGAGCCATAAAGCCATGCTGGTCTGGTCTCTAGCTTGGAGCCATAAAGCCATGCTGGTGTGGTCTATATCTTGGGGACATAAAGCCATGGAGCCATAAAGCCATGCTGGTCTGGTCTATAGCTCGGAGCCATAAAGACCCTCCATTAGATCTTTTTTAGGACATGACAGGGGAACAAATCAGAGATCAATGTTTTTGAATTTATTGTTGGTGTAACCAGCTACACAGAAACTCTTCAGCATAGCGTTATTACTGTTACCGGTTTGTTTAAAGTAGAAGTTTGGAGACATATTTCAACTTCTTCTGTTTACTCTGTTACCGTCTATGAGGGACACAGGATTGGTTTCCCCCAAAAGGGGGCGTGGCCATGAGAACCTACTCTGGATGACGTATTGCTGGTCTGATGTATCCCAACTTTATCGGTTGTAGCTGCTGTGGTAGTGGGCCAATCACACGTCGCATTAAATCGAAGAAGGATTGCGTTGATTGGCTGTGAGTAAAATCATACTAAAAAAATGTTTTTACTAGATCTGGGCAAAAAAAGGATAGATTACAGGTTTTGTTTACTGGAGAAGTTTCAATACTACTTTGTACTGGGTTGTTTCGGTCGATACCTTAAAGGCATGGAGAGCTGATATCCAGCCTTACTGCAAACGCTCGTTATCTATCACTCCAGATCATTCGTCTATACCTTTAGTTAATGGATACAGCTGCCAGCCTCCGTCCCACCACGGAAAGAGGAGATTCTGACATGCTCTTTTGCACCTCCTGGAACAACATTTTTTAGCAAATATTCACACCAGGTCTGCTCTTGGGTTCCACGGACTGGAACATTATCTAAAATAAGTGTCTACACAGTCAGCCCATTATTGTAAAAACACAGAGCTGAATGGCACAATGGGGGAAAATATCCTAAAATCATTTATAACCTGCCCTTTGACCAACGGCTAATGTTTTGGCTACGTCTTAACTTCATCAGGAATGTGTGTCACACTGAGCCATGAAGCCTGATACGGAGACGGAAGAAGAAGAGAGAGAGAGACAGAGAGATAAAGAAAGAACTGGAGATATGGATGAGTGAGAGGGATGTTCCTTCTGTCCTCGTTCCTCTCCGCCTCGTTAAATACGATGAGCTAACCTCATTCCACAGTGACCACACATGTTCAGTCAAACACGTTCCACAGTCATCGGTGTGGCCTCTGCGAGGGGTAAACATTGAGATCATTCATCTGCGGAGAGGCTGGAACAATTCAAACGTCTCTGTAGTGGGATTTTCCACAGGGTCACACGATAGCAAGGAAAATATGCTGCACATCTTCTCGCCTGTCCTTCGTCTATTTTCTCCTCCCATCTCTTCTTTAATCCTCCTCTCCATCGAGACAGAGATGGATGATTTATGTAAATAATTTCCCCGCATGTATACGAGCGGAGGAGTCACGGACGGCTGAGGGAGAAAGAGCGCGGATAAACCACCTGTTCAGAAATGCAGGGTGCTACCCTCAGATTAAAAAGACATGAGCTGGAAATAATAGGCTGTGGTATAAATAGCCGCGTGGTGCGTGGGAGCAGGGGAGTGTGTGTTGGGTGAGGGAGAGGAAATGTGTTGCACGGTCTTGAATGAAAGTGAGGATGGAGAAATGGAAAAGGGAAAGAGAGTGTGTTAGATCCGTGTTAGCTGTTAGCACGTAGCTGCTGTGTATTTAACACTCCGAAGATGAATACGCCAGCAGCTGCTCTGCACATTGTCACAAATACGTGTTGACATCCGCATATATTCCCAAATGACAGCCACACACACACACACACACACACACACACACACACACACACACACACACACACACACACACAGAAACATCTATAAAACCAATATGTTAGCTTGGCTCTTATAACAAGGTTGGGGTTAGTGGGACACAACGTGACACATGGAGTGTGCGTGTTTGAGTATATATTGCACACTTGGACTGGATCCCCACTAGAGTAGGCCCATATGGTCCATCTGGGCTCCTATCCATTCATACAACATATCCTGGTCCTGTGAGCCAATGAGGCGAGCCGCTGAGTCCGGCTGGCCAACAGATTTCACCAGACTGCAGTGTCCCCGGAGATTTAGCACAGTTGTCACTTGTGGCAAAGTGGCAAAACCCGAATGTGACATCATTTTTGCTCAAGGAAAAACAAAACTGTACAACTGAGGACTATATAACAATCACAACAATATTATGGTATATGAAAGACCTCAATATTCCTGTGAAAATCCAGTGAATTTAGCCTCACTACTGATGTATAATGCTGTGTTCACACCAAGTGCAAAGCAAACATTTCATACAAAGTCAATGCAAAGAGGTGAATAGCGCAAATGACACAACATGAATACGCAATATTTTTCAACTGGAGCGAGAAATTCACATGACGCTGAATCGCGAAAGCCTATCAGCGTTGCATTTCTCCTCCTGTCGTCACTGACGTTGTTGAATCAGAAATGGAGGACAAGCTTATTGTGGCTGTTTGCAGGCACCCAGGTTGAGTGTTGATAGAGCAGCTACAATGTTGACACCGATCAATCCAAACTCCATTCAGAAAACAAGCAATTTAAAGGTTGTTTGCTTGTCGTCTTGCAGACAGACCTGACAAATCATGAATTCAGACTTTTTACAAATCAGCATCTTTATGTAGTTATTTCGGCATCATTTAGATCTGTTTATTGATATTAAATCACAGCACAATCTGTTTATTTTGGGTTCATACCGCAGTAGCGTGTGACTTACTAGATACAGTCAGTGCAATGGCACTGTATGCGAATACAGCTCACCGCCAGGTGATGTTATGAGCCCAGAAACGACGGCGTATGGTTTTCTGACATATCTGGAACTTCCACAACATAAACAAAGCAGCAACAGTGTTATATCCTCCATGGTTGATGGCGGAAAGAAAAGTCATTGTTGGTATCTCTGGACGGAGACGTGAATGAACACAAATGATCTCGGCGGTCCAACTCCCGCGAGTACAGTGAAGCAAAAATTCGCTTTGTGCTTGGTGTGACCGCAACTTAACAGCATTTGGGATTAATGATGAAGCGAAACAAAAGTGATATTAAGCAAAATAAGTAGCTGTTTTGTTGGGATAGAGTTGAGAAAAGAGAGCCCAGTGTGTGTCGTGAGGAGCTCTGTGTAAGTGTTACAGCTGGCTGGCTTGTGTGTCTCTATTGAAGAGTCTGTGGTGGATTGATGGTGGCTCACAGAGTGAGCAGCATGTCTCCAGGCTGTGACTGCAATATAGACACCTGTCCAACAACACTGCAGCTGAGCATGAGGGTGTATTTCAAACTGTCCCTATTACATTCTCACTTCCTGTGTAGTCAAGTCAAGTCAAGTCAATTTTATTTGTATAGCCCTAAACCACAAATCACAAATTTGCCTCAGGGGGCTTTACAATCTGTACAGGATCAACATCCTCACACCACCCACACAGTACGACCCTCTCATCGGATGAGGAAAAACATAACCAAAAAAAACCCTTTTAACATGGAAAAAAATGTTAGAAACCTCGGGAAGAGCAACACAGGAGGGATCCCCCTTCCAGGATGGACAGACGTGCAATAGATGTCGTGTGCACAGAGTAACAACATAATGAAAATACAACATAGACAATCCATATGACAAAAAAATAATACATATAATGTGAACATATGTGAGAAGGTGGATCCAGGAGGATGTGCTTCCCGGCATCGCCAAATAGATAGAGACAGAGCAACACGACTTCCTCTCCACACCAACCAGATAAAGCCAGAGCAACACGTCCTCCTCTCCACGCCTGATAGATAGAGCCAGAGCAATACAACCTCCTCTCCACGCCAACCAGATAGAGCCAGAGCAACACAACCTCCTCTCCACACCAACCAGATAGAGCTAGAGCAACACGACTTCCTCTCCACACCAACCAGATAAAGCCAGAGCAACACATCCTCCTCTCCACGCCTGATAGATAGAGCCAGAGCAACACAACCTCCTCTCCACGCCAACCAGATAGAGCCAGAGCAACACAACCTCCTCTCCACACCAACCAGATAGAGCTAGAGCAACACGACCTACTCTCCACGCCAAATAGATAGAGCCAGAGCAACACGACCTCCTCTCCAACATGGAACCTAGAGAGAGGACCATATTTTTGTTTTTAATTCACAGTTGCTTAGTAATCACTCCATGTTTATTCCAGCCCCCTTTGCACTCTGCACCATTGCGTTTATTGACCTACTGATTACAAATGTCATACTTCTGATATTCATTTCCCATTGATCTATTTTTCTTATACCCCTGTTTTCCTTGTAGTTTTGTTGTGCTTTAGTTTCTAATATCTAATGTGGTGTTGTTTTGGTTCATTATGGCTATTTTAGGTCAACAGGTTGGTTGGATAAATAATGATTTAATTTTTGTAGCTAATGAATACACTCCTAACTATTAAACTGAATGAATGAAATGGTAATGAGGGCCTTTGCAAACCTCTGGTCTTCATACCCTTTGACTACAGATCCTATTGTAACGTTATTTGCATTCTGTCTATGCAGCTCTCCTCCTTCATGTTTCTTGGCTCTTTATTTTGACAATAAGCCATTCGATGTTCCCAATATTGCCCCAAATCCTCTCCGACTCTGCCCCAGAGTGTCTTCAACTCAGTCACCGTAAGTTGATGCAAAGAGGAAAAGGAATATGTGCGCGTGTGCACGTATATCTACAGTATGTGCGTGCTGGGATTCAGGCCGTACCGCCGCCGCCCACGCTCCCTTAGCAACGGTTTCCCTGGCAACTCTTGTCAGGAGGCGAGTGAGACGCCAGTTAAACCCCGGGCAGGAAGGCTTTTCACAGCTTTACGTTTCCCTGCAAGGCAGAGAGAGGGACCTGGAGGGAGGAGGAACCTGTTTTAGGTTCACCCATCAGAGGCAGCAAATATGTAGACAGTGCGGACAAGAGGATTTCATGTGGGAGTCATTGCATTGGTCCCCGGGAAGTGACAAAATACATGAAACAATGCTCATTGCGCTCAGTTTATATAGAGCGCTGCAGGAATGAGTCCTAAAACCGGGAAATGAGTTAGCGTTTTAGCACTTCTGGTTCCCTTGTCTGGAAGTCAATGGGTTTTTTGAATGAATTTTTTAGTTAGATGCCTGAAATAAGGTCTGTGGTTAACACAAGCTGAAGAGATTTTAATGTTTTTTTCTACGACATAAAACACATCAATAAATACCCCACTGGTGAATTTTTGTGTCTTAAAAAGGAGGTTGCTAACTGTGTCTAAATGAGTGTTATTAATGTTGTTCGTTTATAGCCTATAACGTTAGCTTTTTACTTCTGGCGATCGCATTTACTCTTCAAAAATCATAAAGGTTGTGTTCATTTGTGAAGATTATCTTGCTGAAGAATCACATCACCTTGATCCTCATATTTTTTGCATTTTTATAACGATAACAACATTCCATAAACTAGTAAACAAAATGAACAACGTTTATCGTATTATTGTCAAGAACATGAACTGTATATTTCTTCTCAGCCATGATTCTCATTATTTTCTGTTGCAGACCAAACTGTATTGACAGTGAACTTGAGTTCAACATAGGCTTGTTAGTATTTTGGATTTGACAGACTGCATCGCCTTTTTTTCCTTTTCTTTTCTGTCAATCTTGATATTCTGAGTCTTGATTAGAGCACTCTTGTTTTCCCAAAAGTCTGAATCATAGACCCGTTACGCTCTGATGTGCCGTAGCAGGAAATGCACAGCTGGATCTAATAACATCAACGACGGCTCCCTTCCGCCAATTATTGCAATGCAACGCAGCAATTAGTGACGTTATTAGTTACACCTGTGTTTGACAAGTCAACATATCTGCTGTAAAAAAAAAAAAATGGTTTAATCAGCTTTAGTTTCACTCCACATTTTTCAGCCTGGTCATGTGAGTCATCTCCATGTGCACTTCCACACACACAAAAACAGGCATGCACAAAATGTACATCTCAAACATGTCTCTCCAGACAGGTTATTTTAAATGTGTGCGCACATTGTTTAGGAATGTCTTGATCTCCTGCTTAGGAACACTCTGTGCGTGTTTTACATCCATAAATTATACAGTGAGGTGTGTGTGTGTGTGCGTGCATGCGCTTAAAGCAACTAATTCACAACTCTATTGTCCTTTCAACACAAATTTGGCCAACAGTCAAGAGTTTAAAAGGCCTCGGTGCTAGAAGACATTCATCAACGCCAGCACAAGCATTTAGCTACGACAAAGGAAACAGCAGTGCAACTAGACATCAGTACAGCTGAGGTTGCCTCTCCGCTCTAATTAGGACAGATTCAGCAAGTACAGCCTCTCTTTCTAAATGAGAAAAAGAAATGAGGCAACGCACCAGACAAATTACGCTGACTCTGTTAGTTTGGGTTTTCTTTGTTTGAATTTGCTCCAACAGCAGAAGTCCCACTGAGGACATGGTAGCTTAGATGTTAAGGAGACTGACAGGTAACAGGTTGGCCGCATGTACCATAGAAATGTCCCAGTCATAGACTGTATATAGAGAAATGGATGTCATGGATGAGTTCAGTATTTTGGCCGTCGCCATCTTGGTTTTGGGCCATCGCCATCTTGGTTTCTTGGAACCAGAAGTGACACGAGATGGTGGAGCTAAGTACAACAGAACGCTGAATAAGACATTTTTAGGCGACCAAAACTTCTATGAACTGAAAACACATCGTGAAATGGTTAAAGTTGTCAATCACAAGGTAGCTCCGCCCTAAAGCATCCCCTGCTTTATGGTCTATTTGACTCTAAATGAACATCATGCTGTATTGAAGAAGACTTGAAACTAGCGATTGAGACCATAAACTCATGTTTACAATGTTTACTGAGGTAATAAATCAAGTGAGAAGTAGGCTCATTTTCTCATAGACTTCTATACAATCAGACTTCTTTTAGCAACCAGAGGAGTCGCCCCCTGCTGGCTGTTAGAGAGAATGCAAGTTTAAGGCTCTTCAGCATTGGCTTCACTTTTCAGAACCGGAGGTAGCTGCCTGATCAACCTGTTCTCACTCCCAACTCCTCAAATACAGACATTTGGTAAGTGCCTCTCGGCATCGGAAACCGACGCATGGAGGCACCCGTTAGCAACAGCGTTATTCAACGGTCGGAGCACGCGACGTAATGTTAATAGTGTGAGGTGGTGGTTGGGTCAAACAAACACAAGACTTTCAACCAGGAAACCTGTGAAACTAAAAGTAACGTTGACTTATTTTGTCACGTTGGTATCGTCAGTCCCGTGACTACGCCGTAGCGTATGTGTACACGCCATCCCCGGTCTGTCCAAAAATAACGCAAGAGGGGTACCTCTGTGCGTCGGTCTCCGACGCTGAGGGGCACGGACCAAGTGGCGTTATTTGACGAGTTGGGACTGAGAATGTGTTGGCCTGGTTTTGTCTTTTTCACCTAGACACTAAGTCCTCCACAGTAGCTCAACGTTTATCCTGAAACATCAGTTTACTCTCCAGACACACTAATGTCGCTACACTAGTTAGTCTCAACAAACGTTTAGCTTGTGAACATTAAACTAATTGCAGTAGTCGCTCCTACACAATCTGAAACTGGAATTGTCTTTGGTGGATAATAGTGAAATCCACCTGTTCCTAATCATTCTGTGGACCCCTTCAGAGTCCCTTTAACAGTTACTGATTTATAGGAATGTAGACCTCCACCCAATGCTGAACCAATCTCCCAATTTT